>CAKNYM010042986.1:23558-47465 GCA_932195095.1 Andricus curvator | reverse complement strand
AGACTGTATACATATATATATGTTCGCTTGTCGCCTATGGTAACCGCAAGCATGCGCAGTTCGAAAATCTTAAAAACGCTCGGGACCCGTACGATTTTCTCACGGACTACTCGTGCGTTTTCAGTATGGTAGTATTGGTGCGTTCAACGCATCGGTGTGCATGCCTTCTTCGCATCGCTTTTCGGCGTTATTCAAACTAGAGATTCTCATACCGGAATTGCACGAATCGAGGCAATTTTAGTATGGCATACGTGCTACACTTTCCGCATAGTACGTTTCCATGCAATACTCGCAACAGATTTCCCTCCGTGTAGATTCGATCATACCAATGCTACTTACGTAGTTAACCTGTCGGTCATCCATTTCGAAAGTGCTCTCTTGATCTGATCGATATATCAACTTATCGTTACTGTTGCATTCGGGTGTAGCTCGTCTGAAATCTATCCACTGTCAGGTTCCTTAGAGATTTAAAGTGGAAGCCGTTCTTCTTCTAGGAAGTAAACTTGCCGCTTTTTCTTTTACTATATGTTTACTCTAACTAATGTACATAGCTAAATGAATGTAACGCTATGTAAGAATAGAAAATAATTTTTTTTTAACATTGTAACCATTTGTTTGGAAAGGTTTTATAATATTTTGTAAAGGAGATTCATATATTCTTAAAAGGTATTACCTTGTTACTGAAAGTTATGTATGTAAATGGGAAAATCTGTGTTTGCTGTAAACTTTTGCATGCCGAATGAAAACCTATGAGTGAAATCATTCGCTGACTTCCAATTTCTGATAAAGTTATTTGACGGTTTTTGAAGGTTTTATAAAGTGAAATGAAGAAATAATTCATATTCCGTACATGTTTCTCCAAAAAATACCCTCTCCCCACATATTAATCACCCTCTTTTTCCCTCCCTACTGCACATACATACATCCCTTCTCTCTCTCTTATCTCAATTTCCCCTCCCTTACAATCACCTACTTCCCTCGACTTCGTCCTCTCCCTTCACCCAAAAAAAGCTCTAGTTAAAGTTGCTAGATGCGTCTGGTTAAAAAATTTCTAGTCATCTCAATCAGAAATTATGGTTAATTTGACTAGGAAATTATATTTAATTAACTCTGATTTTTTTCTGTTTAAATTATTCTGGGTAATATTTCTGGTAACAGAAGTGTCGCGATCTTGTGTCGGCTTCTAGAAATCTGTCTTATGTCTCATGTCCTGTTGTTGGATGTATCAAGTGACGCTTAGTCGTAAATGTCCAATTCTCAAACAATGGCGATTTGCTTAATGTATGTTCAGTTATATAAGTATAAATAATTATAGTGAAACGTGAATTCAGTTATGTTATAAGTAAAAGCTGCGCGTTATCTGTCTAAACACCAGTGGTACAGGGATACTTCCAAACCAAGCACATGTTTTTTGGGTGACTTTGAAAAATATTCTCGAAAATATTAACATTGTAGACAATAAATAAACAAAGTGAATGTTCGAGAATATTGGTATTGACCAAGTGATATAAGTGCATATTATGAAAAGTCCCGAACAAAATAATCTTCACGAAGAGTTTCAGAAACAGAATGCATCAACAATTGCTTTTACATCGAGTGTTATATCTATCGCCATTTATTAATATATGTACATATAGAGAGACGAAAATTTAGCGAAGTTGAGTATAGTTGCTGCAATCTGTTTTCGAAAACTTTTGTCAGATTATTTTCTTCGGCACGCAGTTCATGTAATTTCAGAGGGGTTTAGAAAGTGTCCATGAAGGTAGAAAAGTATCGAAATTCGATAGTCGAAAATAGATGGCTACCAGAATATCTCGTTGAGTTTACCAGAACATCTGGTTAAGTTTACTAGAATATCTGGTTATATTGACCAGAACGTTGTATTCCTTAGCTACCAGAAAACTGTCTAGTAAAAAAGTGGCCTGGCGGTACTTTCATAGAAACTTTGACTTACGATGGAAATTTAGAGAGTAAGCTAGTAGAGACTTGGTCTTTAGCTCAGGAAATTGAATTCTTAAAAATTACCTGAAACATGAAAAAAATATCTTGAAATTTACAGAAAATTACTGTAAAGTTACCAGAAAATGTATAAAAATTATTGCAAAGTTCCTGGAAAATTATGGTTATTATTGCGAACTCATTAATATTCACATGAAGCAACAAATATTTACCAAATTTGGCCGCAACCATTTGGCACTTTTGAACTTTTTTCAAATTTCCAATGAATTTCGAAAGAGGACAAGAAATTGTATCAGAATCAGAAAGAAAAAGGTAACTGAATAAATTAAATTGAATAATATCACACTTCTAACAAAAATGTAGACCGTTTTTTGATAATCTGCATTTTTATTATTTTAAATTCAAATAATCATAACTTTGTCAAACAAAATTTTCGACAAATCGGTAGGATATGTGTCGTCTTATTCCCTTCGAAAAACAAAATATTTGAGTGGCAAATAATTATGTGACTTGAGCATAGGTTGTCTGCGCGTTTTTAACATGATTGACGCTTTGGAAATTGACGTCAGGAAATTCGGAATCCTAATATAATCTACGATTCATTGCGATAAATATATTTTTATAACGTATTGCTGACATAAAGTGAGTTCCATTCTGTATTAAAATTGAATTCTTAATAATGTGTAAATGGCCCTTTGAATGTTAATTAGAACAATTTTTCGTGCGACAAGAAAGCGGCCTGGCGCCGCCAGGCCTCGACTACACCACTGAACTTTCCGGAATTTCTGGTAACATTAACCAGTACATTAGAACCAGAAACTTCTGATACATTTAAACATAATTTATAGTAAGGGCATATTTAAAATTATATACTAATTGAATTACCCAGAATTCTGGTTGGCTTTTCCGTAAAGCTTACCAAGTTTTCTGAAGAGCTTACAGTATGTATAGTAGTTTTACAAATTTCCGGATACTGTCTGTAAAATTTACAGAGTTTTTTATTAGAGTTTACAGTTTTCAGATGTCAACAGAAAAAATCTGTTTTATAAAATTTTTGAAAATTCCGTAAACTTTGCAGAAAATTCGCTAATCTTCATAGAAAAGCTATTCTGTTCCTATTTTAACTGAAAATCTTGTCATTTTAGCGGCATTTCTTTCTGTGTGTGGATTTAGAAAAAAGTTTTTTATTAGTTCTTGACAGAAACATATGCAAAAATCTATCCCTGGTTACTCGAGACGAAATGGCCAGTACTTGACTGTGATATGTTACAAAGAAACAACAATGAATAAGAAAATACGTGAAATTATTAAACAAAAATTACAGGTTACACAGTTCGAGAGTGAATTTACAAGAGAAAAAAATCTTGAATCAAAGAAAATTTACTTTATTCAAAGAAATTATCGTACTGAATACGTCTCATAAAAAATTTCTTTAATGCGATGAAATGTATTTATCTCAACCAAAATTATGAAATTATTGTTGCAAATTAATATTTATTTTAGTCAGTGAAACGTTAACTAAGCATAGGAACGTTTTTACTATTTGAAAGTAATAAAAGATTTGTTTTTAAAAATTAGATAGTTGATATAATCAAATGTGATTTTAAATTAGGAAAATATTTTCTTCAAACAAATTAAAGCCCATCGAGTGAAGTAACAGTTTTCCTTAATTGAAAGATGTGATTCGTTGGTTCAAGGAAGCGTGCCCTAAATTTTAACAAATATTTCTTGCAAACAAAGAAATTCTTTTTTAATATGGGTAAATATTTCTGTGATTCTAATATGTGATATATTGTTCAGAATGAGCATGTCACAAAGTTGACAAAGTATTATTTTATTCAAAGAACGTAGTTCTTCATTGAATGAAAAGAGAGAATTATTTAAGAAACAACGTAATTTATCAAAATAATTAACCTTTAAAACCTCAAAAAAATATCACCATTGTTTGAAAAATTTGAATAGTTGAAATACATAAATGCAAATGTTGTTCAGAAGTTTAATATCATAATAATAATTATTATAAGTTAATATTTTAATAGTAATATTTATATTTATTTTCACCACGTATCCAAAATTCTCAAAATATTTCAAGCACAGTCAGTGCTGATGCTGAGAACAGAGAAAGCATAGTAGTATCAGGTAACATACGTAGATCATCACATCTTTTTATTGTAACTATGGTGAACATTTTTTGCTGACTTATAACCTAGAAAACTAATTTCTATTGTGAGATAATGCGATCTGCGTCACTTAGCGGCATTTGTCCTGAACTAAGTTGCAAATCAGAAATTTACGATCGAAAAAAATATTTATTTAGAATGATCCATTTCTTTTTCGTGAACATTTCATTCAAACAAATTTTGTTCGTACTGAAATAAGTATACGATTGAAACAAATATGCAAAAATGTTAAATAAAAAAATCTACCTGCTGCGCGGGCACATTCTCATTGCGCGCTACGCGCATGGCTCGCTTCGCTCGCAAGCTTGCGCGTCTGTGAGATCTCACGCTTCACACTCGATAATGGGTTACCTCGCGCTTTGTGCTCGGATATTTGTTCTTTATAATCAGAATGCTTAAATGAAAATTTAGCAAAAAACATTTCTTTTAGACCCCAGTTTTTTAATGCATCTCCGTACTCTGAATTTTCTACGTAGTGCAGTATAGTTATATATTAAATTGCTCAAAGCTCTGTAAGCTTTGAGGTACACTGGGGTACACATTCTCATCGTGACACTCGCGCTGCGCGCTCGATTTTCATAGACATTTTTAAATGCATATTTTCTGAGCTGCATTACATTAAAAAACTACAGACCTTTCTTCAGACTTTCTTCTCTATCTCGCCATTCATTTGTATTTCGTTCGAAGATGGAGTATTGCCTTTAATTTGTATTTGACGGAACTTCATCTGCTGTTTTGCTTTCAATTCGTAAAAAATTGTAAGCATCACGTGCGTTGGGATCACTATCCCCTTCCTTTTCTGTTTGGACATTTCCCATTTCCGTCTTGATTAAAGTGGCGATACACTGTGAAGTACCATGGCGCCGGTATCCTTAAAAGGGTTAACAGCTCTTCAAGATTCCCGGGCGGCAGAAATTAAGCGGTTACACGCGAGATTTGAGAAAGGCACTACGGAAAGCCTCATGCGCAATATTGTCGAAAGGCGACTCGCATCCGTTGAAAAATTTGGAAGGAGGTTCGCGAAGGAAAAAGCCGCTACCGATCCTTGCACAGTTGATAACGTGTTCGCTCAAATCGGAAATGCTTACGAATCCCTTCAAAACAAAATGTTGCGAGTTCTAAATCGATTCGATACGTCACCGATAAATGCTTCTGCTCTTACGCATGGACCGGTGGACAAAGACCATTCGGACTTGAATTCTCGAAGCGCGAAACTACCCAAGTTAGATCTCCCAACATTTCCACGTCGTTACGAAGATTGAGAGGATTTTTGTGACCTGTTCTCCTCTCCTGTTCATGATAACTCGCAATTAAGCAACGTGACGAAATTGCATTATTTGAAATCATGTCTCACGGGTTCCGCGGCTGATTTATTTAAAGACGTGGCTACGAACAACGCGAATTATTTATCAACCTGGCAAGCTTTGAAAGTGCAGTTTTCCAACTCTCGCCTGACTGTAAATAATCTCTTAACTGCCTTGATGGATTTGCCATATTTAAAAAAGGAATCGGCAGAAGATTTGCGTGCATTTAGCGACGAATCTCAGCGTGTTATGCGCGGGCTAAAAAATCTTGAAATGCCTGTAAAGGATTGGGGAATATAGTTGGTGTATGTGTTAGCCAGCCGCCTAGATCCTGAATCTCGTAAGCTGTGGGAGGCTGACCTTAGTGTCAAAGATCTTCAGGCTGTCTCTAGAGCTGCTGCAGTTCCAACTGATATTAATAAATTGGAACGGTTTCCCAGTTTTCACGACTTCATAGAATTTCTCGAATAGCGTTCTCATGCACTTGGTATGATTGCTGCTGATACTAAAACTAATAAAAGGACTGTCCCTACTCAATCAAAATCTGGAGTAAATTCCAAACGAGATTTACATGCAAGTGTCGGCCCTAATACAACAGCCTTTCGTAAATGCCCGCTCTGTAATGGACGACATTATATCGGTATCTGTCCGAATTATCTAGAAAAGTCTCCGTACGAACGTCGCAACGAAGTGCGTCGCTTACGATTGTGCCTTAATTGCTTAGGTGCCCATAGATTTCAAAATTGTAAATCCAACCGTAGGTGTATAATGTGCAGAGATAAGCATCATTCGTCAATTCACCACGCTCCTTCGAAGCAATTAAATTCTATGGCGAATCACGATAAGTCTGACCTCTCTCAAAATAATAAGGAACCCGTGCTTCCAACTAGTGCATCGTCTAACACAGCAAGTCTTTCGACCTCATGACACTCCACACATCTCTCTACGGCTCAGGTTATGCTTCTCAGTCCTAGAGGAACTCAAGTGCGTGCTCGCGCTATGCTTGATCAGGGGTCTGAAGTTTCATTTGTTACAGAGTCCATAGCGCAATTACTCGAACTTCCCAAACGTCGGGTTAAAATTGCCCTCACTGGCATTGGCACGCGTCATCGCTCAAATATCATTACAGTCACTTTATGACACTTCATTCCTTATAGAGACACAAGCTCTAATTCTGCCTCGTCTTACATCACAGCTTCCTTCGAATAAGCCCCTGGATTTGACCCTTGTCTGTTTAAAGATATTAATTTAGCAGACCCTCATTTCTTGGAACCTGACTCGATTGATATCATTTTAGGGGTCGATGTCTATGGTCAAGTTTTGCGTCCAGGGTTATGCCGATTCCCACCATCTAAATTAATTGCCCAAGATACCGCGTTAAGTTGGATCGTTTCGGGATCGTTATATTCGGACATGCCACGGCGGGCGGTACCCACTTCTTCAATACCTAGTACAGTCATGCATTGCGCCTCTGACGATAACTTGCAAGAAACGCTTCAACTTTTTTGGGCTGTGGAGGAAGTAGCCCACCCCCCCTTAAATAAAATGAAACCAGAGGATGAAGCTTGTGAACAGCTGTTTTTAGATAAGCATTCTCGAACCTCTGATGGACGGTATACAGTTCAACTCCCTTTAAAATCGCAACCACCACTTTCTTCCATAGAAACTCGGCGGATAGCCTTAAGTTCTCTTTCGAATACCCACCGTCGCTTTCCTACAGATCCTAAGCTTGCGGAAGCTTATCGAGATTTTATGAAAGTTTATGAGGAATTGGGACACATAGAGAAAATTCCAGAATCTCAAATAGACAATCCGCGAGCTTGGTAGCTACCCCATCACCCTATAGTCCCTATAGTCTATATAGGTTTTCGACAAATTTCTGAACAGCACAGCCTAAATGAATTTATCATGGCAGGACCTCCTCTTCAAAGTGACAGCTCCCTAATACTTTTAAATTGGCGAAAGTATCGATACGTCTTTACCGCCGATATAGTGAAAATGTTTCGCCAAATTCGGATACATCCTGATGATCAAAATCTGCAGAGAATTCTCTGGACCCTTTTTTCTGAGGAGCGCCCTGTAGATTATCGCTTGACAACGATTACTTAGGGTACTGTTCGTGCCCCTTACTTAGCCATTCGAACCCTCGCTCAATTAGTATCGGATGAATCTCAAAGATTCCCTCTTGGTGCAAGTTGCCTCCAGCATAATACTTATGTGGACGACATTTTTGCGGGAGCAGACAATCTGGAGCTTGCGATAAAAAGCGAAATGAATTATGGGAACTTTCACATTTGGCCAGAATCGAGCTAGATAAATGGGCAGCGAACCAATCTGAGCTTTTGCCACGTCGCCATCAGTTAAATGAAATTGATAAGCTTATTGTTTCGAACGAATCAGTTAAGGCTCTGGGCTTGCGTTGGAATCCAGCGACCGACACGTTCGGAGTTAGCGTTACCGACCTGAAACTTATCCTCGAAAATCCTACCAAACGATCTATCCTGTCAAGTATTTCTCAATTATTCGATCCTATCGGCTGGCTTGCTCCCATTACAGTCACTGCGAAAATCTTGTTGCAAGATCTATGGATCTTAAAATGTGACTGAGTTCGCCTTTACCCCAAGAAATTATCGAACGATGGAATAATTATGGCAACCTACGCCTCTTCTCGTGCGTATGCCGTTTCTGTATACCTCAGATTTCCAAGCGTCGAAGGTCCTTATAAGGTCTCACTCCTAATAGCAAAAACTAAAGTCAGCCCTGCAAAAACCATGAGGATCCCGAATCTCGAATTAAGTGCTGCAGCTCTTCTTGTGAAATTAATCTGTCACCTAAGGGGCTTATCTTACTTCCAGGCTGTACCTGTTTATGCCTGGTCCGATAGTCAAATCGTCCTTTCTTGGCTACGAAAGCATCCGTGCCACTGGAAAACTTTTGTTGCGAATCGCGTATCCTTAATTCAAACCGAGCTGCTCTCGGCTGAATGGAACTATGTACCGAGTAAAGAGAACCCAGCTGACCTGGCGACTCGCGGAGTCAAACCTGCAGATCTTGAGCAAACTAAGCTCTGGTGGCATGGTCCCAAATGGCTCACTCTTTCTGCAGAAGAGTGGCCAAACCAGCCAGACATTCGGCAGGTACTACACACGCAAGGCCAATCAAGTGAGCCGGAAATACTAACGCGATTTTCAAGTCTAACTCGGCTGACCCGAGTTGTAGCGTATTGTCGTCGACCTTTTGTAAGATTACGCAAACAGAAGAACGGAGAGTTTGCCTCTGCTTTCTTTCTCACAACATCAGAGCTTGCGGACGCTCGTATCGCGGTTATTTGTTTGGTTCAAGCACAACATTTCCATTCAGAAATCGCGCTGTTAAATACAAAGGGGTCTCTACTTAAGAGGAATCCATTTAGAAAATTAAATCCCTTTGTGGGAAAGGAAGACGGAGTGTTGCGAGTTGGAGGTCGCTTGTCACACGCTAACATTTGTCGCGAAACCAAGCACCCTCCAATTCTACCTTATTCTTCAGCTCTCAGTCCTCTTTTCGTTCACCATGCGCATCTTTCCTCTCTTCATGGTGGAGACACTCTAACATTAAGTTTGTTACTCACACCTTCTAGACCTTTCTACATTTCTGGCTTAGATTATGCTGGACCGATTCAAGTACGTACAACGAAGGGCCGAGGGCACCGCTCATACAAGGGATACATCGCTTTTTTTGTATTCTTTGCCACTCGTGCAATTCATCTCGAGGTCGTGAGTGATTTAACCACGGCTTCATTTCTGGCTGCTTATCGTAGATTTGTCGGTCGACGAGGATTTGTCAGCGTCTCTACAGTGACAACGGTGCCACCTTCCATGGAGCTGCACGAGAGCTTCGAGAAATGTTTGACCACGCCTCCGAATTTTATGGTGAAGTTGCAACGGTACTTGCCAATGAAGGGACCAATTGGACGTTCATCCCACCAAATACGCCTCATTGCGGTGGATTGTGGGAAGCCGGAGTGAAATCTGCAAAGCATCATTTGAAACGGATGATAGGAGACCACAATCTCACATTTGAGGAACTTTCCACAGTGCTAGTGGAAATTGAGGCCTGTCTAAACTGTCGCCCCTTGTATCCCCTCACCAACGTATTGGACGTCTTGTCTGCACTGACTCCAGCTCACTTCCTGG
Organism: Andricus curvator; assembly: GCA_932195095.1. NCBI lineage: Eukaryota > Metazoa > Arthropoda > Insecta > Hymenoptera > Cynipidae > Andricus > Andricus curvator. The sequence continues at coordinate 37,847 of CAKNYM010042986.1, read as the reverse complement.
TTGGAGGCTCGTTGGGTCTTCTTCCTGATGCAGGGGTCCCTGAAGTGCCCGGAAACCGTCTATCACGTTTTCCATTGCTTCAGCGTATTCGGGACAACTTCTGGAAAAGTTGGTCCTCAGAATATCTTCACCATCTCTAAGAGCGAAGCAAATGGCGTAATCCATCTGAAAACTTTTCAGTGGGCCAGCTCGTCTTAGTAAAAGACGACAGATATCCGCCTTCTAAATGGCCATTGGGACGAGTAATTCAGGTGCACCCCGGTCCCGATGGATTAATACGAGTCGTAACGATTAAAACGGCAACTACCACCTTACGATTTCACGTGGTGCGTCTCTGCCCACTATCACTACCATCATCATGAACTGTTGCAGTTTCGTGTTGGATTTTCAACTCATGTCTCAGTTTTGGAAGGAGTATTTGTATCGATATGGTATTTGTTCGCCCTACGGACGAAGGCGGGCGGTTTGTTCGATCGAAATAATATCTGTAATATAAATTTAAGTTAACTTCGATTTTATTCTTGAAATACGTTAAAAATGTTGTCTTTCTCCTGTTCGAGCGGTATGGGTTTTATTGTACCAACGACGGGCTTATTGTTCGAGCAGGTATGGTTATAAACTTTAGGTTTATAAACATACGCGGTCGACTGGAGAGATGGCTGCGCAGGGTCAGCATTTTATTGTTAATAAAATCTCTCGTTATATGAGCTTGAGAGCTCAGCGTGACCGGTCGCGTTTTTGGTGTTCGAGTGTTAATTTTCGCGACAAATAAAGGTGGCTGTTCCATTTTTCTTGTGATGCTTTGTCAGAGCTGACCTCTTTTAAGTGTGTCCCCTTTGATTGGATCGCCTTCAACCTGGGATTTGTATTGCGGATTGCTAGTATGGATTACGTATGGATTGTGTATGGATTACGTTTGGATTAGTATGGATTATGGATTACTGTGTCTGGTGGTGAGTTTCTTCTAAACTTCTAAATTAGAAATGTAGAGGGCTTTTCCCTCCACTCACCGAGTGGAGGGTTTTTATGCCAGGCGAATAAATCTTGTTTGTGTTCTCGGAAATCATGGTTGTTTTTTGCTTGGCCCACCTCTCTCCTCTGAAATGTTTCTCTATCTTTAATTATTATTTGTGAATTTCCCCTTTGTTTGCTTAAATTGCGTACAGGTAGGAATCCGGTCACGTGACCCACTCGTCACATGGCCTTAAAAACTTTTTCCCGTATTTCACGTCGCTTGGTTCAAAATTTGAATTTTGGACTTTTGCATAGTATTTTCGAGAAATAAAACCAAACTGACAAGTCCTATCAAGAAATGGGTTTGCAAAATTTTGAAGATCTTTTAAAAGCTGCAATTCCAATTCGGAACTTTTTCCGTGTCTCACGTCGTTTCGCTCAAAATGCGAATTTTTACACTCTCATCATAATGAGAAGGTATTGGTTTTATGCGAAAAATGAATTTCGCGGATTCCGTCAAATGTCGACGTTTTGAGGCCCTCTGAGTCAGAAAAAATAGTTTTTACGTCGGTGTCTGTCTGTCGTTGTTGTCGTTGTAGTTTGTAAACACGATAACATTTGAAGAAATTATCCGATTGGATTGCCCCTTGGCACGCTATATAAGAATGTTGAAAGAAAGGACGAGTTCGTCAGCCAGCTACTTCGGACGACATTTCAAAAAATTAGAGCACTTTTTAAATTTTTGTGAAAATTTTTTTTCAAAATTTAAAATTTTCATTTACGGCTCTTCGTAGCACATGGAAATTCGAACAATTTGACTTTTTCCGATAAAAAGAAAATTGTCATAGTTCTAGCATTTTCAAAATTTAAAAAAAAAAACGAAAATTAACATTTTGAGCCAAACAACGCATGATAAGAAAAAAAGTCAGGATAAGAAAAATGTTTCTTTTTGCACGACCTACAAGATTATCATAACGACTTCTTGAATTTTTCTTGAAAAATCGAAAATTCACATTTTTATTGCACAAAAAATAATGAAAAATCCAAAATTCAATTTTACGGTCAAACTATGCAAGATAAGACAAACGATGATTGAACAAGATTTGTGCGTAAAAAAAAAGATCTACAAATTTGTTGTTGGTCACTTTTTGACAGGATGTGTAGTTTTTGTTTTATTCGTGAAAAAGGGCATTAATAGTGAAAAAATCAGCCCGATAAGTGGGCACATTCTCATCAAAACTTTGCTTATTTACAGAAACGAGCGTGGAGCGCGAGTTTTACATTATTCTTAAACCAAATATCGAGCGCGAAGCGCGCGTGTCTTGATGAGAATGTGTTCCTTAAGTCGATAGAACCTTAAGTAAATTAGTTCTTTTTTTTATGTAAAACCAAAAGCAGGTCATAACGATAAAGCTTACTGAGAGAGTATTAGCCTGCGAAGTGCGTAATAGCGAGCACACGAAGTCCAAAAACCCAGAGGAACCGAGCTTAAAGCGTCAGGCAAATGTGTCCGAGCGCGTAGCGCGAGGTGTTTACATTATCGAGCGCGAAGCGTGAGATGAATACCTAATCGAGCGCGAAGTGCGAGATTCAACAGGTGCGCGCCCCAGGCGCGCTAAAAAATGATTAAGGGAAAAATTATAGGTCTTTAAAATTCTTCTTCTAAACTTGTTTACGTATCTGTCGTTGTTTCGCTTAAAATTAGAATTTTTGACTTATTAATTTTCGACGCATAAAACCAAAAAGACGAGACCTATCAAAAAATGGTTGAAAGAAAAATTATAGCTATTTTAAAAAGCTTTAATTCTTCTCTCAAACTTTTTTCACGTATCTGTCGTAGTTTGGTGTAAAATCTGAATATTGTGATTTTTGGATAACATTTTGTATGGATAAAACTAGAACCGTTGGTCAAGAATGCTAGTTAAGGAACTCGTTCTTTCTTTTAGAATCAAAAAAAGTCTGTTAACGCTGGATGTGATCCGTTCGTTTTTTCTAAAGTTATCGTGTTTACAGACGGGCGAACAGACATACAGACAGACGCCATCGCCAAAACTTGATTTTCGGCTTCAGGGGGTCTCAAAATGTGGAAATCCGTTAAAAAACTGATGTGTGAAATTTTACATTTATTATCACAACGAAATATTTCTTTGTATCAAGAAAATTCCACCAAAGAAATGATTTCTTCATGTCAAGGCATGACTTTTTTTCCTGTTAACAATATTTATTTAACTGAATTAATAGAATCCCTGTTGCAAATAAAATACACCAAAGAAATGCATTTCCTTGGATTGAGTGATTTTTTCAGTGCGTACGTATCCCAACCAAAACCAATCTATTGTTTTTTTAGTTTTTCAACTATTTGATAAGAAGTTTGGTCCATATTTCACAAAATGAATTTTTTTCTAGTGACGAAATATTTAGATCAGATTCTTTTTAAGCTAATAAAAGATGTGAGTATATTTTTATAATTTAGTTGTGGAACAATATTGAAAGATAATAATTGTTGATTTATCATTACAAAAAGTACAGTATACACAAAATCATAATTATCCGGGGCTACACGATTTGCTTCTATAGTTTTTTTTCTAGGGCTGTAAGCCAGAACGTCATACCCACAGTATAAGTCTATAAGTGTTATATATAACACATTTTTTGTGATTCAGCTCAAGAGCAAATATATACTCTGCCACTAAGTCAAGCGGCCTTCCATATGCATTTTTCTTAGAATTCAGTAAATCATACACGGCTACACTGCAGCTCAGGTGACGTTTCAACTTACAGAAGTTATTGGGTGAAAGTGTAAACCTTGCTAAATTCTAAGAAAAATGTGTTACGGATGGCCGGTTGACTGGTAAACCTTACAAGGTACTTTTTTTCGTGCACATATTAAGTTATCCCGGGTAAAAATATTTGGCCTTGATTTTGTCTTGGGTATAAAGACTAATCCAACACAATTTCAAGTTATTCTGTATATCTAGCTCATGAGATGGAACCAGACCAACACCTACGCGAAAAAGACGAATTTTTTCGTCTAAAAATAGTGAACAAAATGAGCGATTTCTCAATCGTTGACGTGAGCGTTGAAAAATAGCATGGTTTTTCCAATACATACATACATTGATTAGCAGTTCAAACTCGAAAGTTCATTGCCTCACTACCCGATTCGGGTAGTGTTTCTAGGTGAATATTTACTACCAATGTGGGCCCACCACACCCACGACGGGCCAACAGTACGCTGGTGAGACGAAACCAGACATCATGGCCCTGAAAACATATTGAAGACATTCAAGACAAAATCAAGACCAAATATTTTTACTCGGGATCGCTATCCCTAGGCTCTTCTTTGTGGAACGCTGATTAAAATTTGAAAACGCTCCAGTTCTTTGAAGGTTGTACGTTGACAATTAAAAGGAGTTTTATTTTAAATCCTTTTCATCTATACGCAGACATGGACATGAAACAGAAAATACCTTGTGGAATAAAATCGTCTTGAAATTATATAGGACATAATTCGTCGAAGGTAATAGAGCCAGATAATACTTTCATCAAATACTGTGCTTATATTTGTGTGTCTGTGTTGAAATGGTATCAAATGAAGCTAAAGAGATAATGTTATACGGTTTCTGTTCAGTTTTAGGGTTTCGTAGAAGAAATCCTTCACTCAGAAAAATATTTGGTTGAATGAACAAAATTTTGGTTGAATCAACTCTATAATATAAATGTTATATGGACAAGAAAATAGTTGGTTGACCCGAGACAATGTTTTGGTTAGTAAAATTTGATTGATCATACCATATATTTTGGTTGATCCAAGCAAATATTTTAGTTGTTCCAAGTAAAACTTTTGGTTAATTTGAGCAAATATTTTGCTCTATCCAAGAGAATGTTTTAGTTATTTCAAGGGAGTATTTTTGATGGTCTGAATAAATACTTTGGTTGATTTAACCAAAATTTGTAGTTCATCTCACCATAAAGGACCTATCACAATTTACATTGTAAATGGCTTACCATGAAATTTTGTCATCTTGTGTGAATTATTTGGTAGTTTATTTAACTACTAAATATCACAAGATGAGACAATTCCATGACAAGACATTCGCAATATAAATTGTGCAGGATCCTTTGTTTATTTGATTCACAAAATCGTTCTCCTGTTTGATGAAAAACTTGATCACGCAATCTTAGGTAATCCATCATAGATTCACGTAATCTTGCGTATTTTTCACATAATCACTTATAATCCCAGTCAATTCTGCTTCCGGAGCACTAATTTTGAAAAGGATCACCGAGATGCAAACGCAAACGGATTATATTTTTATGTTTTTTTCGCGACGCTACAAACTCTCGCACGTAGACTGTCATCTTGAATTGGAGAATACGCGATCGTACCAAGTCGGTGACTTTAAAGATGCTTTCAACAAAATATTTTTGTTGAATCAACCAAATCTTTTGCTTGATTCGAGTAAAATGCTCTCTTAAATTATTCGGTAGATCCAACCAAAGAATGTTGTTGAAACAATGAAATATTTTCTAAAGTCAATAAAAACAATTCAACCAAAAACCCTGATTGCACCCATCTATCTCTGATCACACTTAGAAACAAATTACATGTATGCCATCTACATAAAACTGGAGATTCTCAAGGACAGCCCTGGCGGAAGTTTCGCAATGAAATTGAGTCCGTTTGAATCCAAACAACTCCGATTCATATCGATCGATTACGAACGAATGCGAAATCTGTTTCCGATCTGTTGTCCGATCTTCTGGTTCAAAGCTAAATCCAGTGCGAATAATTCCGTCCGATTACGATTGATTCTTTTTCAGTCCGAATTGGTGTCTCAGGTTCATTCCGAATAAGTCCGCGCAAATCTGAAACAAATTTTTATTCCGCCTGAATCCGCTTGATACCGAAATATCATTCCAAATGACATTGAATGATTCCGTGCTTCAATCAGAATGATTCCGCACCATTCTGAATAAAATTTTCATTCCGTCTGAATCCGACGCAATGCGGAAGCTCATTCCGAATGATTCCGTTTGTTCCACTTACAGTCCGAATGATTCCGTAACGAAAATTTTTATTCCGTGTGAATCCATCACATGACGCGAGCTCATTCCGAATGATTCCATGCCATTCCTTCTTCAGTCCGAATGATTCCGCACATATCAGAATGAAAATTCCATTCCGCCTAAATCCACGACAAGGCGCAAATTAATTCTGAATGATTCCGTGCCATTCAGCACTCAGTCCGAATGATTTTGTATCGATCGGAATGTAATTCTCATTTCGTTTGAATCCGTTAAATGACGCGAGTTCATTCCGAATGATTCCGAACCATTCAGCAGGCGGAAATATCTCAGGCGGAATCGTTTTGATTCCGAAACTTCCACCAGGGAGTTGAGTCAAGAAGCTACTTTTTAGCTACTGCGCATACAAACCCGAACCCAGAGTTTTTGGTTGAAACGCTTGAAAAATTCAAACTGCTTCAATATTAAACTGCGTTAAATTAGGTTAAATTGATCTATAGACTGTGTTTGAATGTAACTATGATTTATTTGATAATTTACAAGCTTCACATAGTCAATTTACATTGTTTATTAATAAAAAAGGAAGAGATTAAGGACTCGGATTTGAAAATCGCGCGCTTTTTGGGCCTTTTGGTTCCGGTTTGCTTGAACCAATAAAAAAACTCCACGGACTTGACACAACTTTCCCTTGAAGATCTCTACATAAAACAATATACAATATACATAACACATTATGCATAAAATGATTTAATTTAATTAGAAATTGCCTTCATCTCTTGTAACAGAAGTTTGAAATCTCTTACAAGCATCAAAAGCTTTGTATTCAGCGTATAATAGAGAGTAGCTACTAAATCTATAATTTATTTTATAAACATCAACGGATATTAATTTTCGGTGTAATGAAAACCAGTTGATTCCTTTATGAATTGCCTGTCTATTGATTTATCGATAAAACATAATAAAACGTGTTATCACGAATTAGAAGTCAGTTATAAGTTAAAGTGACATAACAAACGTACCAAAAGCGCCAAAGTGAAAATTGAATAACGAAGCACGTTTGAACGGAAACTTGGTTCTTGTCCAAATACAGTGGAAAAAGGAATAGCAAAGCTTTCATTGCAATTAATCCTGTGGAAGTACGAGATCAAATCTTCCGATACTTTTGATGCCCGATCCATTTGTTTTCTGCCGCGATTTGATTTAAAAAGTAATTTTTAAAAGCCAAAACTAAATGTAAATAAAACTTCATGAATATCTTGTTTTCTGTTTCAGGTGAGTCAAGTTAAACATGAATGTCAAGTTAAACATGAATGTCAGGTTTCGTTACGAGAGATGGTAAGATACTTTTATTACACCCATTAGATTTATAATAAAAGACAAATTATCAACAAAAATGTTTAAAAGTTGTAGGATTCGTATTACCAAAAAATACTGAGCAGTGGTTTTGAAATACTTATGACCCTCAGGTCATTTGAATAGACATTGGAATATCCCTTTACTTTCCCTTTTCCGGGATCAATGATAACTATAAGGCGATAATGATAGACAATGCAATCACCGTGAAACTTTCAAATTATAATGTTATTTCAATTGTGGTGTCATTCATATGTTTAATTCTAAATAACGATATTTTTCAAAATAGCTGTAATTATACACTGAAATTAAACGTACACAGATTGAATATTTAATCTTCTTTTTAAGTTTCTGTAAGTTGTTTTGCTGGCTCTGTTGAGTTAATTCGATTAATATGATCATAAAAAGGTAATCATGCGCAAGAGTAAAAATTCCTTTTTTATGTCTTAAATTCAGTGATTCTCAACGAAACCATTTCTTTGTATTTAGTAATCTTGCAAGACATTATTTAAAGAAGTGGAGGTTTACCTAACAGGTGGTTGCTCCAATTCTCGCTTCATGTTCGTTTACCACACTACTATATGCATACGCAAACACAATACGAGTCAATACGAGTCCCTTATTCTGCTCTACACGTTCAACGCACATATAACGGACCGGAAACCACAGCGACCGTCCATCCGGAAGCACTGATGCGCTCAATGCTTGGTTTCCTGTCTTCGCCAAAGTCTCCTCCCAGTCGTATACGCTATGTAAAAAACTGTTTGCACGCCCTAAAAGTTATGTCTGTTATGCACGGAAAATTGATACAAAAAGTAGTTGAAAATGTATCCGCATCCCGAAATAACAAAGCATGATAATAATGTACGCATTAGTACTACTTGCTGAACCTGAGACTAAGTATTAAGTGGGATTATCAAAATAACATTGCCAGCGAATTCATTGTCTAACATTTTTGCGAGAAATGAGTTATCACCATGGAGTTGACCACACTCAGAAAAAAAGTTCTTGAACCAAAAAAACAACGTTTTCTTGGATATACATTAAAATATGGTTGATTCAAACAAAACTTCGTTGATTCAACAAAATATTTGATTCACCTAACCAAATTTGTTGGTTGCATCAACTAAATACTCCATCTACCAAAATATCTGGTTAAAAGACCCAAAAAATTTGGTTGGGTCAACCAAATTTTTTGTTCTCCATATAATAACCAAATTCTATATGGTTAAACAAACAAACTTCTTGTTGATTCAGCCAAATCGTTTTCTGACAATGAGTGCACTTGGATTTTTAAGTGCACCTGCATAATTATCCGCGTATCCAAATGACAAGGTTTCATCTCAGAGAGACCAAATGAAAAAGTGATTTAAAGTTGGGGGTGCTAGCGTTTCCAATACAATTGCGATAATATGGGATTATGAAATTTCGAGCGTTCACCAAGCTTGTCATTTGGATTCATCAATATATAAGGTTAATTCCTGTAAATTAAAAAAAAAATTAAGTGATTCCATTTTACCTTAACTGAATTTAAGTGAAGTGAAATGAATACGTAAATTAACTAAGTTTTTACAGCTAATTCCAAACTCAATTTCACTGAATCAAGCGAATTCATTTGTAGCCTGAAAGTTTTCAAAATTGATATGACCTCATAAGTTGGATTCAGTTAAATTTATTTGAATTGTTAGCAATAAATTGAAAAATTAATTTCACACGAGTTCATCTTAAAATCCCTTGAATAATTTGATCTCGCCAGAATTCACATCCTGTTAATTGAATCAAACGAAAATTCTTAAATATTCTGAGAAATAAAATTTGAATTTACTTAAAGTCAAACTTAAATAGCTATAATTCAATATTAATTGATATAATGAAATCTTGCTAGAAGTCTAGTTAAATTGCTATAATTCAATTATAATTCACTAAAACTCGCTTGCATTTAATTTAATTGACTACTATTCAAATTGAATTTACTTGAAATCTTTTGACTTGCTATACTTCAAATAAAATCCCAAGAATAAAATATAAATTGATTCAATACAAATTTTGTATTATTGAATTTGAATACATGTCATTCAGTTAAAATGCGATAATTTAGTTTTAATTTTTGCTACAATTCAATTTAAAATATCTAGATTTTAATATGAAAAAAATTGGTATAATTCACTTTGATATAGCTAGAAATTAATCTTGAATGATAGGATTAAATATTAATTAATTTATAATTCACTATAATTCACTTGCATTTGATTTAATTTTCTTGGAATAATGAGTTAAATTGTGCAGTTGAATCGACTTAAAGTATTTGCCCTGTTGTTATTCAATCTAAATGGTCAGAATTAAATATAAATTGATCCAATGTAAATTTCTATATAATTCTATTTGAATTTATGTATTTCAACTAATTGCAATAATTCGATTAAAATTATCCTAGAATTCAATTTGAATTTCCTGGAAATTCACTTGGAATCCAGTTGAATTTATACAAGAAATTAATTGGAATTTATTGGTATTTAGCTGAATTTACGTTGAAAATCACTTACATTTACTTGTGATTTACGTGTATTCATTTGCGAATTAACTGTGAATTCAATTCAAATTTACCAGAATTAAATTTAGTTCTCTCCTTAAATTTCGCTCAGTAACAATTACTAGGATTCAGTTTGAATTTACTAGAATTCTGTTTGAATTCAAATACTTCTAGAATTTAATTTGAATTTATTTTTAAATTAACTAATTGTGAACCTGCATTATTAAAAACAGTAACATTCGCAAGAAAGATCTCTAAGTAAAGATTGCCGTAGAGAAAGCATGCACAAATATCTATTTGTAATCTGTTTGAATATCCACAGCTGTTTTAGACTCACTATCAGTATTGGGATCTGAAATACAACGACACGCCAACTGGTGGACAAATGTAGTTGTAAATAACGGGGTCGTATTTGTCGTATTACAGGTTTTACTACATGATGCATTTGAATTTTATAATAAAAATTATTATTATATTAATATTTCGTTCGGTTTAAAGCAATATAATCAATACGAAATTTAATTCGCACCAGAAGACAAGTTTGGATTCGTGTATTTGGGCCTCATAAAAAAAAAAAAAAAAAAAAATTGATTAGCAGTTCGAACTCGAAAGTTCATTGCCTCACTACCCGATTCGGGTAGTGTTTCTAGGTGGATATTTACTACCAATGTGGGCCCACCACACCCACGACGGGCCAACAGCACGCAATATTCCTGGACGGTCACCCATCCAAGTACTAACCGCGCTCAACAATGCTTAACTTCAGTGATCTTACGAGAACTGGTGTTTCCAACGTGGTATCGCCGTCATAAACAACTTAAAATAAGTTTATTATATCGAATTTATATCCAAATCATGAATTATTATCTTCGATATTATAGAACACATAACCTAAAATTATGTTATGTTCCGTATATCATTCATTTATATTATTTTAAGTAAAATCTCACTTTCTACTTAATTAAGGTATTTTTATGTGAAAAGTGTACTCAAACTCACTTACAGATAGAAAATTGTCCACTTTTCAAGGATATGTGTCCAATGTATTTATCGTAAAAACTAGATGAAAGCCACTTTTTTTACGTTATCAGAGGGTCTGAAATTTTCACAGAAAACGTAATTCATATTCCTTTATAATATATTTTTAAAGTTTCTAAAGTACTACTACCTAGCCATGCTCAACCCTCTCCTTAAACAGAGCCTTAAATAATAAAAAACGAACTATTTTTCACGAAAACAATACACTGGATGACGATTCCATCAACTTATAATTGATATTTGTTCTAAATTTATAATATGTCCAACGTGCACAATTTTTTGTCCTTTCTTAAAATGTCTACTCTAAACATTTTTGCAGATACTGACTCCCAGTTCTTCGAAATAATTGCAAAATAAATAAAAAAAACCCTTCGCATCGCATGTAATAGAGGTAAAGTGACCCCGTTGTTGCCTCCATATTGCCTATCACGTGACGCTGTGACGTCATGATTTCAGATCCCAATAACCAAATTGACATTTCAGAGTGTCAATCACAAGTGGCTGCGTCGCGACCTCTACCGAACGCCGACCATACACACCCAACACCCGAAACGCATTTTCGGAGCGACTGACGTTCGTTGTCGTTTTTGTTGTGTTACACAACATTTTTATCTAGTTTAAACTAGAGATAGGACTGACAGCGTACTGACCGTCATTTACCGGTCATGTGTTGTGAATGGGTAAATGCAGTAAAACTCAAAATGTGAAGAAATAACTAATTGAAAGTAATTAAATACATTTTTTGATCATTTTTGCACACAATTCGTAATGAAATACATAAATCATTGTAAGATGGGCAATAAAGAGACGGTATGGCCAACGGCCATACTATGCTGAAAAACCCAGTTCTCGTCAGATGACTGAAGTTAAGCAGCGTTGAACGCGGTTAGTACTTGGATGGGTGACCATTCAAGAATACTGAGTGCTGTTGGCACATCGTGGGTGTAGTGAGCCCACACTTTTAGTTATTTATAAATACAAGAAAACTATCCACCTTGAAACACTACCCGAATCGGGTAGTGTCACGCCTACCCTGAAAGGGAAATGGCTTAATGGTATACAGATAATAATTAAATCACGAAGTATGAAATACTTGCTTGGTGTGCAGTGTGCACCATAACCAAGAAATCTCAAGCCTTACGCGGCGGGATTTTGAAAACACGAATGGCTAAGTTATAAAGAGTTTAACGTGTAAATGAAGATTTTTCAGAACAAAAGTTTTGTATCAAAAGTATAATAAAAAGAAAAAGACCAAAACCTATTCCTTTTAATCGACTTGGCAATATTTAACGGAAGGGTATTAGGGAATCAAAAAATTTAATAATGTAAAAGAAGGAATAGAAAGGATTAAAATAATTTCACTTTTTCAAAACGCTAATTTTGGGATTGCAGTTGCTTCCAGTGGAACACTACGGTTGTTGTTTAACCCTTTTTTTAAATTATGTATACGTCTTATATCAATTTGTGTACCATAAATAACACTTATAATTATTTATATTAAAATTGCAAACGACGCGCTGTCTCTCTTTAAACGAATCGGATCAAATTGTAATTTCATAACTTTGAATTATTGAATGAGTTGCTCGTGTCACGTGACATTCAGCCGCCTACTTTATATGCGACTGAAATTAAAATTTAATTAACTTTGAAAGACCAAGGAGTCGATTTAGATGCCTTGCTACTTTTTTATTCTAAAACAGTAGATTTTTCTTTGTAAACCTTTTTTATGTGAAATGCGATGGCGCACATAACGTAAAAAAATAATGAAAAAACAACTTATACACGAGTTACATCCTCAACATTTTAAACATTGTTTTTTGTTTTATAACCATGACAAAGTTAGAAAATAAAATGTTTCTACATTCTGCCAGTTTCTGTGCAATGAAGGGCCATTTCTCGCAACTTTTCACGCGCTGCATCCGAATCTAGTAACAAAAATGTCCTATGACGTCAGGATTTTGACAAAAATGGAATTAAAATTCCCATTTTGGCCATTTTATAAAAACCGTCGAGGGTTAATCTGACTTACTGAAATATTTAAAAAGGTCCTCAATAAAAGCACATGCCTTTTACTATAAATATATCATAACAGTTATTAACGTTAAATTACATCTAACTATACTGTCACTGTTTAGAATACTCCGCGCACCCCGTATTTCACGGTAATGCAAATACACAGGCACTTCTACTGGAAACGAACAGTGACACTACTTAAATAAATTTTTTGCATTAATAACTGTTATAGTAACTTTAAATTGCAAGGAATATACTTTGATTTAAGACCTTTTTATAGGTTCTAGCAACTCCAATTTCTCTCCTACAATTCCTTAATAATAGCCAAAAAAGCCTTTTTCAGGGGTTCTAACCCCATTCTGTCAAAATCCTAACTCCAATAGCATTTTATAGAGGTTTTATAGTTACTTATTCGACTGATTATTGATGCTGAAGTAATATTGAACTAATTACTCATTGAAACTTAGAAAGCACAATTTCAAAATACGGCATTATATTTTTACTTGATTGATGAAATTTTTTATTTTTAGGACAAATCCTACTGTAATTATACTTTTGTTGACAAAAAACTTCATTTACACCATGAATTCTTATCATTCAAAAAATGATAATTTGTTTAAAATATTAGTTTTACCACATTTACTAGAGTAACTGAAATTTACAAAATTAGGTTGCTGAAAACGAAATTCAGTAACTTTTATAGTAGATTTACTAAATTTTTATTAAACTTCAGAAACGGTATCTGAAAATTACAAATAGTTTCTTAAAACCCAGCTGAAAATTCCTCTACAGGAACGTACGCAGGTTCCTGGTACACCGGTTCCTGCCGTGGATCCTGCGAGGGAACTTGCGCACGTTCCTGTAGAGGAACCTGGGTATTCAAATACCTGTACATGTTGCTGCATTATCGTGGATGTTGCTGCAAGAAATTCCCTAGGGTGGATTCGGTACAGGTTCCTGTGCAAGTGGGACACATTTGCAAAAAGTATCTATAAAGGATCCTGTACAGGTTCCTCAGCAGGTGGGATACTCGCAAAAATATCTCTTGAAGGATCCTGTACTACTTCTGTCCCACATGAATGTTCCTGTACAGGAATCTGTAAAGGATCCTGCTGCGTAGTTTTTCTGAAGCTTGCTGATACTGAGGAACCTTGAAAGGGTCCTTCACATATATGTATAATGCTGAGACACTTGCGGAAAATATGCAGAAGGCGGTCGTCCTTGGGTCGCTCCGTGTCCTCAGGGTGCACGAGACTTTTGCCGGATCATCGTATTGAGTTCGTCGCAGACTGTAACCACCTATCTCACGGTCGTGAGACGTGGTTACAGCTGAAATTTTACCGCGATTTCACTGGGAGCGGGTGCAATTTTTC
>CAKNYM010042986.1:10419-23158 GCA_932195095.1 Andricus curvator | reverse complement strand
ATATAAATTAAAAAAAAGGTTTAAACAACAACCGCAGGGTCCCACTGAGAGCAACTTCCAATTAAAAAAATGACACCGGCTCCCAGTAAAACCGCGGTAAATCACACCTATGGCCACGTCTCACAACCGTGAGATGGGCGGTCACAGGGCACGATGAAATCACAACGACAGGTCGGCGAAACCCTCATGTGTCTTGAGGACACGAAGCTACCCAAGGATGACAGCCTTCTGCATCCATCTCGCAAGTGCCAGTGAGTTCATGAGTCATGCAATACTTGAGAACCATGAGGCCTGAGTCCCTGGAGTTCAGTTGACTCGAATCATCCAAATTGAACGTTTACCTATTTATTCATGGATATAAGGAAATGTATCACTTTGAGTTCAAGTGATAAAGTTAAAGTGATTCGAGAAGTCGAAAAAGGTGTGTAGAAGAGAAAAGATATTGCTAAAATTTCCCCTTTTCTCTTCGAATGTACGATATTTTAAAATACAATATTTGAGTAAGGCAAAAAATTCTCGGAAATTACTCAATGAAGTGATATTATCAGTCATGTGTTATGAAAAAAAAAACACTTTCATTAAAAAAGTTGAAACTCTACGAAAAATAATTATTTCACAACATTTTTTATAATAATTGCTGAGGGCCACCATTGTGTGCCGAAACGTTTGAAACAACTTAATTGTTTTTAATTCACCTAACCCTAAAGCCAACAATATAGACCATCAATTTCTACAAAAGTTTTGTATAATCCAATTCTTTCTTGGTGTCACTTCTTACGAATTTTCATTCTTAAAAAAATGGTTTTACAGATTTCAGGAATTAATCGCTTCGAGTTTAATCTAACTATAACTTCCATATGCTGTTAAAATTTATAGTTTTTATGAAAAAGTAAATAATGAAAATACACTACAGCCCCTAAAGATGTGGACTAGGGTGGTTCTTATTTATACCTGGTGGATTTTTTTAGAATTTCTCTGCTGTCAATGGTTCAAAGGCTTAAACGATTTTAGTTTGTTCAAATATTTTTGTTTTCACATTAGTCCCGAAATGAATGTATGTTTTACACGTATTTTCGTCTAGATATAATTATCCGATAACTCGAATTTTCGATAACTCGAAGTAACAGGAGAGCTTGCATGAAAAAATGCATGGACGTGAAGGAAGCTAGAGAAGCATGCCAGCACAGAAAAGTGTGGCGACAAATAGTTTATAAAAAGAATGTGAGTAGAGTGAATGACGCCCGAAACAAAAGACCTTGAATACTAATGTACCCGAGTGGGGAACTTCTTGTTTAAATAAATAACACGAAAATTGTAGATCAATTTAAAAAATCTATACCTCCTTCCCAACACTACTATTTTCCAACCGAGCGAGTCACGCCTAACCCGTAAGGGAAATGGTTTAATGGTATAATAATAACAATGATAATAATAATTTTTGTGGCGTAGGGATGTGGCGACCCCATCGCCCGAGAGTTGCGGCTCTTGCAGTAAGCTACGTTGCTTTGGGCTAACTCCCCAATGCAACGAATTATGCGGTTACGACACCAGTATCGCGCAATGCCACCCACAATAGGCCTCTCTCGGATGGAGGCCATGGTTCAATTGGGAGTGGTAATAGGACCGAACCGAGGCGACGACCAGGCAATGGCCCCTGACAAACGCGAGAACATCGATTTAAATGGTCGGGCCAACTCAGGAGGAACATCCTTATCTGTTGGCAAAGAAGCTCACCGGCGCGAAGAGGATTCATGCAGAGGTTACATGACCGTTGGGTCAATATGCATCCGGAATATGCTCATAAAATGCCTCAGTATTTAAGAGATCAGGTATCCTTTTTGCGAAAAACGGATATGAAGCTCTTTACCAACAAGAAGAAGCGCACCATCCTCCAGCGAACATTCCACCCGTTCCAGCAAGACCACCTTTGCAGATAGGCGATAGTGCCAACATGAGAAGTAGGAGATCTATTCACCAAAAAGTCTTTCTCAGGATGAACAAATTAGTTGAAGCTAATACTGCTCTCCCCTATTTGCTCCCCGAAGATGTTAATCTCTGGAATCCGAACTGTGTATTTTACGAGAAGGCGGTCTCTCTGCTTAGCGACAATAGAAGTGACGATAGTAAGACTCGCGAGCGTATTGCACAGCTTCAGTTTAAAATTGAAACGGCGAGACGGCATGCATCAAATATTCAGTGCGTGATGAGCTACATAACATTGAATAAAAAATTAACTCCAAAAGTTAGGGCACTTGCCCGAAACTTAAGGAAAGCAAATCACACGCTGAACAAGTGTAAACAGTTGACCATCAAGCAGCATTGGACGCAAAAAATAAGATCTCTTTCAACAGCGAAACAGCGCCTTGAACGGCAAGTAAAGTGGATTCAAGAAAATTCCACCTTTTCTACTAATCCGCCTAGTCATGCATCCTCAAAGAGAGGATATTAACATCTATCGAGCCAGTATGGAGTGCAATAGTTGAACAGCGTGGATACAAGAGAGGGCTGGCAGGTTGCAGGGAGAACCTGGTTATAGACAGGTGTATATCCAGGACTCGGTCAGGTATCGTCGTAATCTGTCCATGACTTGGATTGACTACCGTAAGGCATTCAATAACACGAACCATGAGCCACTCATTAAGCTCCTTGAGTGCCTGGAGGTGCATCCAAAAATAGTGAGATGCATAAAAGAGCTTATGCTGTTGTGGCGGACAAGATTTGTCATAACATCTGATAAAAGACGAGTGACTACAAGCTATATCACATATAAGAGGGGGGTCTTCCAACGAGACTCTCTAAGTCCGATACTTTTCTGCATCTCCCTCTTGCCTCTATTTATTGTGCTCCGAGGCAAAAGCTCTGGATACCTATGTGGCCCGCCGAACAGAAGAGAATATAAGGTCAACCACCTTTTATACATGGATGACCTCAAACTCTTTGCTTCCTCG
Organism: Andricus curvator; assembly: GCA_932195095.1. Lineage (NCBI taxonomy): Eukaryota > Metazoa > Arthropoda > Insecta > Hymenoptera > Cynipidae > Andricus > Andricus curvator. The sequence goes on along the minus strand of CAKNYM010042986.1, from coordinate 20,210 downwards.
AAAGAGGACCTTACCATCCTTGTGGAGGCGGTGAATAGGTACTCTAAAGCGATTGACATGAGCTTCGGACTGGACAAGTGTGCCTGCGCCCACCTATACCAAGGAAGACTAGAAACTACATCATTGCGTGACGATCAGGATGTTCAACTCATAGGCGGAAATACCAAAATGGCTCTTGGAAAAAGGTATCTGCAAATTCTCAGAAAAAAATGGGCTTCCGAATTATCTGGAAAGAATAAGATCCAGGCGACCAATATGCTGGCCGTTCCTATACTATTCTACACGTTTGGTGCAGTAAAATGGAACGTCGATAAGTTGAAGCAACTTGACCGAAGCACACGCAAGATGATGACAATCCATCGAAGTCATCATCCTAGATCTTCCGTACCTCAAATATACCTTCCTCGAGATAAAGGGGGGTGAGGCTTGCTAAGCTCAGAGTGTCTTCATCGAAGAACGGTTCTGGCTACAGCCTGCTCAGTTCTTAATAGCACAGATTCTCTTATGCGACTCGTACATCAAAATGAAGTCGTCAATACTCCGGCGTTTCTATACCGTGCCGCAGATAGGGCCGCAGAGGAGCTTGGCCTCCCATTTGATTCCAGCGACACTACACATTACCTAGCATCACTAACACTTTTGGTGTTCAAAAGTTGTGTACAGGAAGCAGAGCATACGCTTCTACTAAGAGAACATGCTGACAAGCCCCTTCATGGTAAATACTACGGCATCATATATAGAGAAGAGCTTTCGATGTAGTTCTCACAATCGGCTGTCTTGGAGGTATGAAAGCTTCATTTATTAGCCAACTCAACAAGATTCCGGCTTACCAGCGTCAGGCTCATTCCATCGCGAACCGGATGCAAAAGGCTGTTTTTCTGGGATCACTTCATCTGGTCCGTCAACACTGTTCCTCATAACAGTCTACAAAGATTGGTAGCTCTAAAAATGTATCCAGAGGTGAAATCTTCATCTCCAACTGTCCCGTCTGCCGCGTAAGGTCATACGCGGCTGGAGACCTGACCCCAAAAAACAGTGTTGCACGATGTTATCTCGCGTAAATTTCCCGCTCTTGCTTACCTTCTAGGATAGAAGGAGCAGAAGCGGATGACGTGCACGTTCCAGTTGCATCGGGATTGGTTGCTTTAAGGAACCATGATCCTAGCTTCCGGAGCCTACAACTTCTCAAAATAATTTGTTGCTTCCCTTGGTAGTTCGAGTTATCGAAGTTGGACTCTATATACATACACATATATACATATACATATATTCTGTCAATGGCCTGGATTGACTACCGGAAAGCTTTCGATTCAACCTCTCATAGATTTATCATCTGTCTGTTGGAAAGCTTGAAGGTACATCCACGCATAGTGAGATGCAAAGATAGATTAATGCCTCTTTGGCAAACTAGATTTACTATCTCATCTAGAAATTATTGTGTGACAACGAACAACGTCATCTTCCAGAGGGGCGTCTTTCAGGGTGATACCATGAGCCCTTTGCTTTTTTGCTTCACACTTCTGCCTCTATCTCTCGCACTACGAAATTCTTCTGGATACCTCTGTGGCGACACTAATCAGCGAGAGCATAAGGTCACTCATGTATTTTATATGGATGACCTGAAGATCTATGCCTCTGGTAAAAGCAAACTTCAAACAACAAAGCAAAACGCCAGATTACTGGCATTCCTAAGGACCCTGAGCTTGTGGATATAAGAGTTATTAGACATCTTAATACTAGAGAGACCTATACATACCTGGGCGTACCTCAAAGCCGCATTCAGGACGTAACATCAGTAAAGGAGTCTCTCCGAAGCAGATACAAGCATCTTCTTCGACAGATTTGGTCTTCCAATCTGTCGACGTTGAACAGGGTATCTGCGACTAACATGCTTGCCGTCCCGGTTCTACTCTACTCGCTTCGGTGGTTCAATGGACTAAGAACCAGTTTACGGCTCTTGATATTGCCACACGTAAGATGATGCATATGCATAAGAGCTTGCATATCAATTGGTGCGATCCGCGATTATACATCTCACGCCGTCAACGTGGACGCGGACTTCTGAATCTCCAGTGTCTGTATAACCGAATTGTTCTAAGTACAGCTTACATCGTTGCGAATGGCAGAGATCCTCTCCTAAAAATGGTTAGGAACCACGAGATGAGTGGCAAAGGAGCGTTCCATTACAAAGCCGCGGAGCAAGCGGCCGAAGTAATTATTTCTAAAAGCCGAAGTAAGGAAAGCAGAGGTTGAAAAATTTCACCAAGAGCTACTCGACAAGAAAATTCACGGAAACTCTCACAGAAATGTAGAAAAACAGTTCTTGTCGAAGGAGCAAACTTTTGCTTTCCTCAGATCATCAGGGCTTAATTCAGGAACAGAGGGTTTTATTTTCGCATGCCAGGACGGTGTCATTTCCACCTTAACATACCGTAACCGCATTTTATGTCAAGAAGTTCCCAGTGATAGGTGCAGAGCGTGTCATGCATACGCTGAATACCTAGAACACATACTGTCGAGGTGTCCGACCCACGCAGAAACGACGTATATCTGTAGACATAATGCGGCCCTAAGAGTGCTTTATTATCATCTTTGTCGCTCTTACGGTGTTGGTCGCGACCCTGCCCTGCCGAACGCTCCAAGGGAGATTGAGTCAATTCTCCAAAACGAGAAGTGCCAAATTTGCTGGAAATACGATTTTCAGACAGCAGTCTCCGTTGCACACTCGAGGCCTGACATCGTTCTCCAAGACTTCGAGAAACCAACTAAACTCGTGATCGAATTCTCGGCTCCGTCCGAATACAACATCACTGCCAAGGAGAAAGAAAAGAAGGAGAGGTATCAAGACCTTAAAAGAGAGCTGCAACGACTGCACCCAAAATATTCGGTCCAAGTAATTGTCCTTGTGATAGGTGCTCTCGGAGGTGCGAAACTATCACTGATTCGTAACCCGCGTGCCAAAAATATGCCAAGGCACTTGCGAGATGGATGCAGAAAGCTGTCATCCTTAGGTCGCTTCGTGTTTTCAAGACACACGAGGGTTTCGCCGGCCTGGTTGTGAGATGTGGCCATAAGTGTGATTTACCGCGGTTCTACTGGGAGCCGGTGTCATTTTTTAGATGGCAGTTGCTGTCAGTGGGACCCTGCGGTGGTTGTTTAACCCTTTTTTTTAAATTATATATACATATATATGCGAGTGTCCCACCTGCTCAGGAACCGTTGTACCACCCACGTGCGAATTGACCGTCGGCCCACGGTCGGGCCAACCAGCTAAATGATAACGGTCAACCGCCTTTGGCTTCCCATGGTCGGCCCGACATTTGGTCCCATATATGGGACATCTATTAAGATGATGTCGGCCCAACCTTGGACAGCAATGTGGTATTCAAAAAATAAATAATAATTGATTGCGAGTATTTTGACTATAAATGTTAATGGTCCTGCTTAGAATGAATACATATATTACATTTTTAAACATTATATTACAAATAAAATTTCTAACGCTACGGGGTTTCGAACCTACGCCTATACCTGAATCTATCGCCTAGCAGTCGAGAGTCTTACCCATTACTCTATACCTAAAGAATTGAAAGTCAATGAAAAAACCATCCTCATAAGCTACAGCTCAAAGCAGTTAAGAAAAACAATTTGTTAACTCTTTTTTCTCATTAATTTTTTTATTATTATATGACATCATGTAGATGTCAAATAAATTATCTGTTAACGGGAATATAAATTTAAAAAATTGTAAATAAATAATTTAAATCGATTACAATTTTGAGGGTTTCGTAGCCCCGGGCGGAAACCCTTAAATTTTTGTTCAACAAACTTTTTTTAAACAAATTTTTTTCAACCATTTTTTTTTCAAAATTTTTGTTTTAATTTTTTTCAACAAATTTTTTTCAAGAATTTTTCTTCAAACAATTTTTTTCCAAAATGTTTGTTCTCAAAAATTTCGTATCAAAAAATTTGTTTAAACAATCTTTTTGAAACATTTCTTCAAACTTTTTTTAAACCCTAGTATATCTGACGGCTAGCCCATATTTGGGCCAAGGTTTGACCGACCGTTGGGTGCATCATGATGACATATACAATGCAATGTTATGCCGATGGTCGGGCCATCTCTTGCCCAGAGTCGAGCCGACCGTACTTTCACGGTCTTTTTGAAACAATGAACCAGAGTTTATCCGACGGTCTGTTCATACTCGGGCCAAGGTTTGACCGACCGTCGGGTGCATCAAGGTGACTTGTGGCTAACTGACTGCTGTATCCAGAGTTGGACCGACCGCATTTTTGCGGTCGTACCGACCAATCTGCCACAGTTCATCCGATGGTCGGCCCAACGTTGGGCCGGAATTGGGCCGACAGTCGGCTTTTCGCCTGCTGCCGACGTCAGTTGCCAATGTCGGTGGGACCATTGCAGCCTGAAAACACCTTAGTCGGCCCAACTCTGGCTAGCGTAGATCGGTTACCAAAGCAGGGCCGACTTTGGGCCGATGGTCAATCTCTGGCAGCCGACCCAATTTCGCACCTGGGCAGGAACCTGCGTACGTTCCTGTACAGGAACCTGAGCAGGAACCTCCAAAGGAACCTGCCAGGTTCCTGTACAGGAATTTTCAGCTGGGAATTCCTAAATGGTAACAGAACTAAACTTATCGCAACGGAAGGACTGCGCAGTTGCATGCGCACTCGTTGCTTCTCGATTGCGTTTGTAGAAGACAAAGCATGGTGGTTCAGTGGTAATCGGCGGCAAGGAAGTGCAAAATGAAGTGGAATAATTCAATATTGAAAAGGATTTCATCGAGGTTCCAATTGATTTGATCCAGGGTTCAATTGGATGGTGAGTCCGCTATTTACGTGAAATTACGCCCTCCTGGCTAGATAGGTTAAGTCTGTAATTTCACAGAAAAAGCACAAGTGAATTTTTGTTGCGGATAATTTTCAAGTAGATCAAGTTGAATTTTTTCGCATCGAAACAAAACAAGATTTAATAGAGATGACATGGTAACCATTTCCCATGTGGTGGGTAAATTTTAACACCTGAAGTTAATTTTTGTTGCAGGTAAAGATTACTCTGAAATCGGTGTAAATATTACATTTGGTTTTTTCTGTGCATTAGTCGTTCTCTCTCTCTCTCATTGCTCTCAATTATTGACTTACAACGTAGATCAAGGAACGGATATCGTTTGTTTCATTCATTTTAATATAAATTTGCAGTGTCTACTTGTCTTGAAAATATAAATTATAGTAAGACTATACGAGCGAAGTTTGTATGTAAATAACTATGTATATATCTATTTTATATAATATACTCAATGAATTCAAATATAAAAAAACTTCTCATCATAAAAGTTGGGCTTCGAACATATATTCGATGCACTGAATGTACGTACTATTATTATAACATAAATACGTGAGAAGTCCTTCGTATGAACTTCACTCATATTTTCTTACTATTTACATTCTCAGGACAAATATAGACTACATATTTTATTTTAAAATTAATGAACCGAAAAAATTGTTTAATCCCTTGAAATTTTGAGTTACAGTAACTGAAAATTCCTAAACTGTAACAGAATTTTCTGAAATATGTGACTGAAGCGTTATGCACTTACCGTTGCTGAAATTTCTGTTACAGTTAGGGAAATTTAGAAACTTTCTGCATAAAGCTTTAGTGACACGTCTCTGAAAATTCCTGCAGAAATTCCTAACAGTGCAGCTTGACCCGTGTTTACCGGTATTATCGGTAAAGCTAGTAAATTTACCCGTCATACGGGTAAGGTGTCATCTCTTGTTTAAACCACTTGTTGATATTTCGAATATGTGTGGAGAGTGCATAAAACGTGGAAAACATGGTGGAGAGTGGGTTAAGTGGTTTTTATTTTAAACGCCAAATTCGATACTTCCGAGGGACTAAGGACAAAGACGTCACTCAACAATCAGTATGGTTTCTTAACATTTTTGACCGAAAACGTGCTCCAAATTTCGTAATTCGTTGATAAAGAAACAAGATTTGCGAGATTTGTAATACGCATTTATATTGTTTTCTGAATTTTCCAGTGTTGAAAATGTTTCAATTCAGTAGTGTAGTTCAGTAATATATTGTAAAAATTGTTGTGCATATGCAATTATGTCTCAGGCATCTTACTCTTCAAAAATAATCATGAATATAAATGTAGGCAGGAGAGGGATCGCTGATAATAGAGTTGACGCTCTAATATATATAACAATATAACGCGATCAGCAATTTTTTTTTCTAAAAACTGCTAACGGCATCGTTTAGTATTCCTTTTTATCTTCCGTTTCTATTTTCGATCATCCCGAACCGATTTTTTTCCTACGAGATATCGCACATTAACCATTTCAGTTCCACAATGAAAAACTGGCAAAGAAGGCGAAGAGAAACTGAAATGGTTAATGTGTGATATCTCTGAGAAAAAAAATCGGTTCGATAATGGAAACGGAATATAAAAAGGAGTACTAAACGATAGCGTTGGCAGTTTTTAGAAAAAAATTGCGGATCGTGTTATATTGCCTCAAATATGCCTAAAAATAGCCATTTTTGCACTTTAAGGTTAGGATATCTCAAAAACCTGACGTATAGGTAAAATTTAGACAACGGATTCGTTTGTAGGACACCAAAATCCTTCGGGGTCACATAGTCCGGTCTTTGGGTACAAATTTTGTCGGCCTGTGTAATTTAATGAAACAATTATGTTTGTTAAATTTCATAATTATTATTACCTCGCTCTAAGTGAAAAGTTGACAGATGATGAAAAATTTTAGAAAAAATTGCAATTATATGGCATAACTATAGGAGAAGATAGTTATACACAATAATAATTATAATAAATTTAAAGCTTTTTCTGGTTTCAATCGTGTGCAAAACTACGAATCTTCTTGATGTTTCGTGAACATTGCAGTTCACTTCTACAGGGCAGACCTGAAACTGAAGTTTCAGTTTATGTTGTTCTTATATATATTCTCTACGATGCCTGTGATTGGCCAGAGCGCCCCATGGTGGGGACTGGTCTAACTTGATCGGACAATCAAGTCTTTTTTTTAAAAACCCCGGGAGGACGGAATGCCAAATCGGAATGGTATTATATCCATTGTCCCTATTGTTGTTATTAGGGTGTTTTAAGATTTCGATTGCTTCTCTGTGTTTTCTTGGAAATTTATTGCACGTTTTTGGGATGACGGTTGTTTTTTCAAATAAAATGCTATGTCCTGTTTATATATGATGCTCAGCTAGTGCTGATTGCGTGAAATGTTTCAGCCTGACTTTACTCTCATGTTCCTTTACGCATTGGCTCACCACCCTCCAGGTTTTTCCAATATAGACTTTGCCACGAGAACAAGGGATTTCATATACTCCCGGATCCCTGAGAGGTGCCTTTTTATCTTTAGGGTTGTTTAGAAGTTGTCCTATTTTCGCAGGTGATTGAAATATGGGTTTGATGTTGTGTTTGTTGAGAATTCTTCCTATTTGTTCTGTGATACTTTGAATGTAGGGTAGGATGGTGGTCGTTTTTCTCTCTCTTTGTTTAGTAGGTTGTGTTGACTTGTTTTTTTGAGTGTATTTTCTTATTGCTGTATCAATTCGTTTGTTTGTGTAATCGTTTTGTAGTAGGATTTGTTTACCATTTTGTAGTTCCTTTTGTAAGTTATCTTCATCTGTTATGAAGGCAGCTCTGTATACAAGGGAGTTGATGACCGATTGCTCTTGATATGGTTGGTGGTGTTAAGAGGCATGTACACTGAAAAATTTACGAGCTACCAGCTGTACGAAAGACGGGTGCGCATCCGTGCCACGCATAAAGGAGATCCTTGCTACTCTTTTCGGATAGCTGCTGTCCCAAAAGTATAGGCGAGAGCGGGTACCGTTCTTCAAGATCGCCGCTTTCTCGGCGCGCGCAGTCTCGTAAAGGCCACCGCAGTACGAATGTTTAGAGTAGCAGCGTTATTGCGTTTGGGGTGGGAGCTATCTGAAATAGAGGGCAAAGCGCTGTACAAACTAGTGGAAACACTGCTACTCCAAAAACAAAACAAAAAATCTGCCCGCTTCGCGGGCACATTCTCATAGCGCGCTTCGCGCGCGGCTCGCTTCGCTCGCAAGTTTCAGCGCGCATAGGGCGCGCACCTGTTGGATCTCGCGCTTCGCGCTCGATTATATGTTTATCTCGCGCTTCGCGCTCGATAATGTATTCACCTCGCGCTGCGCGCTCGGACACATTTGTGGTCTAGGTTTTCACACTTCGTGTCCTCGCTAGTGCACGCTTCGCGGGCTAATACTCTCTTAAAGCTTCATCGTTATGACCTGCTTTTGGTTTAATTATGTCAGTTTTACATAAAAAGAAGAACTAATTTACTTAAGGTTCTATCGACCTTAAGGAACACATTCTCATCACGACACTCGCGCTTCGCGCTCGATATTTCGTTTGATCATCATGTGAACCTCGCGCTTCACGCTCGTTTCTGTTCATCGTATAATAGAAACCCAAAAGTTCGCAACGACCATATGTTATGTTCAATCTTCTTCCGATAAAAATGACTGAAGTTGTATTTGATTTAAAATGAAGAAGGTAATTCCTTTACTTTAGCGTATATTTCCGTATCTTTATAATAAATCCTACAATCAGAAAGATTTTTTTCCAACTATCTGAAAAGGGGAGAAAAGACGTATTTAAGTCGTTTTTGGAACATATATCTTGCTTTTTCATTCATAATCAAACCGACCCCTTGACTACCATGTGATTCCCTATCTACTCCTAACCATATTTCAAAACCGCTTTTCAACACCCCATTTTCTATGTTTCTACTTTCGCATCCCTTTTTCTTTGTCTCAGGTACACATAAAATATCTAGTTTCCTAGCATGCATAGTTTCTCGTAGTTCTCTTACTTTAAGATCATTCACTCCTCTAGCATTCCAAACACACAGTCTCCATTCATCGCCTGAAACTCAAACTTTACGTTTACCGTGTGTATGCATTTAGTCAATCAAAGTTTCAGTCCAGTCCGAGGCTACTTTATTGTTTGTATTGTTCATGTTTAGATTGTACACCCAACTACCACCTTTATGCGCGAAATTTGTTTTGCGAGTCGAAATCATGTCCAAGTCAAGTAGTGATTCACCGTATAGTGGAGAGTCCAGCTCTAACGTCAGTCCCACGAAAACTTCTGTCACGGGGGGAGGGGGGGTGACAAGGAATGGAAACCGAAAGAGTCGCAATTGGTTGATGTTTTATGCTGAGAAGGTCACCAGCCTTCAGCAGCGTTGTATTACATAGGAGTTCATATGTTTCCATCTGCCAATAAGTCTTTTTTTTTTTTTAATTTTTTTTTAATATATATATATATATATATATATATATATATATATATATATATTTATTAATTTGGTCTATTTGGAGCATAGTTCTTGAAATATAAATGTAATAGTCGAATTTTTTCAGAGCAATTATTTTAGTAAATAAAGATCAAAACGCATTCTGAAATAAAAGTCAGATTTTCAGTCAGAATAAATTGTTTGAATTATTATTATATTTTATTGTTTTAATCGTTAGAAATAGTATTGAGAACATAAAAACAATGAAATATTGTGAAAAAACACACCCGAGATGAAAAATAAAGTAAATAAGCAAAGTTTTGATGAGAATGTGCCCGCTTATCGGGCCGATTTTTTCACTGTTAATGTTATTTTTTACGAATAAAACAAAAAAAACACATCCTATCAAAAAGTGTCATTATGATAATCTTGTAGGGCGTGCAAAAAGAAACACTTTTCTT
>CAKNYM010042986.1:0-10409 GCA_932195095.1 Andricus curvator | reverse complement strand
TTCTTGTCGTGACTTTTTTTCGTATCGTGCGTTGTTTGGCTGAAAATTTGATTTTTCGTTTTTTCATTTGGATTTTGAAAATGCTGTAACTCGGAAAATTTTCATTTTATCGCAAAATGTCATAAGAATAAAATATTTGAATTTTCAATTACTATTAGCAGCCGTACATATAATTTCCAAACTTTGAAAAAAACGGTCCAAAAAATTTTCAAAATGCCCTCACTTTTTGAATTTTCATCCAAAATGGCTGGCTAACGAACTTGACCTTTAGTTTAGGAGACTAAAAGAGTATACCAAAGGCCAGTCAAATCGGTCAATTCTTTCGAAAGTTATCGTGTTCACAGACAGACGTACAGACATACAGACAGACAGACACATTCGTAAAAACCTGTTTTTTGGGTTCAGTATCGATTTTTATAATGCTTGTTAGAATGCCCAAATGATTTGTTTGGGACATACAGTTTTCATAATGATATTCCTGGTGGAAGTTTTAAATGGGAATTCATTCCTAACCAATCCGAAGTCATCCGAATTATTCTGGTATCTGTATCCGAACCAAACAGAGCTAATCCGATTAATCCGAAAAAAAATTAATTCCATTTAGATAATATTAGAATATTTATTATTTTTCAGATTTTTTTTAATCGGGACTGAGAAATTCTAACAAGTAAAATTCCCGAAACGGTACAATTCCCGAATTCGTACATTCCCGAATAATGAATTTTCCGAAATTATAAAATTGCCAAAATATAAGAATACCAAATTGGGAAATTCCCGAATATAATGAATTCAAAAATGGTTTTTTCTTTGAATAAATATTATTAATTCATTAAAAATGGAGCAATCAAATATTTTCATCAAGGAAAGAAATTTTTTCGAACTTTAGAATTGAAAAAAAATATTGTTTCAAATAAAAATAACAATTCAAACAATAATGTTAAATTACGTTAACGTCACGCCTGCTTACCATGAGCAAACACCTGCCGACTTATTGCAGGTGGCCCTGCGTGACATACCCGAATACAAACCCGCGCTACACTTTTAGGACCGCAGCGATCCGAAAATCGAGACGGAGGTTCGCTCAAAGGATAGAGTATAGTGCAACGCACGTTTCATATCACGGCTATACGCCACAGGCTGCCTGCTTACTCAAATGTTTTCAGCATAGAGCAGCAGACGTCCTAAAGCCTGGTACGGCGTCTCTCTTTAACTTTTGCGAGAGAAACTGGCCTAAAAGAGTAGGGATGATCTCCTTATCTACAAGGCGTGCTGACGTGTGCACGTTTAGCACACTCATGCTACGCTGTGGTAACACAGGGCTCCTGTACCTTTTTCAGTGTAGGTATTCAAGGTATCCAAGAAAGGCAATTTTCCGTTTTGTTCAATTTCAATGGTGAAGTGGATATTAGGGTGTAATTGATTGATGAAATCCAAGAACTTGTGTAGTTCATCTAGTCCATGTCTCCAGATGACAAAAGTGTCGTCAACATAACGGCACAAAAATTCCGGTTTAAGCTTGAATTTGTTAAATACTTTAGTTTCTAGATTTTCCATAAAGATGTTGGATATGACAGATGAGATTGGAGATCCCATTGCTACTCCTGAGGTTTGTTCGTAGAAGTGGTTAATGAAAGAGAAGTAGGTATTAGTGAGATAGTGTTCTATGAAAGGTGTGAGATTGGAGGGGAAGTTTGCAAAGGATTTAATAATATCGATTGTATCAGAGATTGGTACTTTTGTAAAGAGAGATACGTCGAAACTTACTAGGATGTTTTGGGGTTGAATGTGAATCTGTTGCATCTTTCTGATGAAGTCAAAAGACTTTTGGATGTGCGGGATAGAGTTTCCTGTGAAAGGATGCAGTTCTTTGGCGAGAAAGCGTGCTAGGTTGTAAGTTGGTGAGTTTATTGCGCTGACGGTCGGTCTGAGTGCAATGTTGTTTTGTGAATTTTTGGCAGTCCGTAAAGTTTTGAAGAGATGAAATTTATAGGTATTAATTTAGATATTGGTCCGCTGTCCAATTTTCAGTCTTTTAGAAGGGTTTTTGTTTTGCCGACTATTGTTTTTGTGGGGTCTTTTTCAAGTTTTTTAGATGTATCGTCGGTTAGATGGTCCATGATTTTGTTCTTATAGTCTTCTTTATTCATTATTACTGTTGTGTTGCCTTTGTCTGCGGGTAATATTATGATTTCTTTATTCTGATTGAGTTCTTTAATTGCTGTTTTTTCTTGTTTTATTAAGTTTAAGGAGGGAAGTTGGGCTTGGCGTAAGATATTGGCCGTCCAACGCCGTATGTCATTCGCTTTTTCGGGTGGAAGGGTATATATTATGGATTCCAAATTACTGATGATTTCTTCTTTCGGGATTTTATAGGGAGCTACTGCAAAATTATGTCCTCTAGATAAGGCTGAAATCATTTCATTACTGAGAATATGGTTAGAGATGTTTTTTACTGTGTTAATTAATGGTGAGTGCCTCACTGAAAATAATTGGTCAAATTTTATTTTTTGTTTTTGAGTGGAAAGATCTTTAATCCGTTGGGATTGATAAAATGATATGCGGTCCAATGTAGACCAAATTTTAAATCTGTGAGTGTTTGATAGGAAAAGGTAAAGTTTTAACAGTTTTTTGGAGGTAGTGTGCAAGACAAATTTGGTATGTTGTATTCTTTCTTTCAAGAGAAGCAAACATTTTTTATGTAGAATTGATTGAAAAAGCTTTAAATTTTTAATTTATTGTAATGAATCATCGTCAAAGGATTAAATCTATTAATAATAATTAGTTTAAACAATGATAGTTGTTGAATTTCGTTAATTATTACCACACTCCAAGTCAAAAGTAGACAAAAAGATGAAAATTTCAGTAAAAGCCGCAACTTTCTAACATTATTCAAAGAGAATGTTTATTAAAAACAATAATGAATTGTTTAAACAATTATGTGTCTTAACTTCAATATTAAGTCATTTTATTTTTCGGATACCCTTTTTTGCCCTTCTTCCCTATGTTCAGCCCCCCTCCCCCCGAAAAAATTCCTGGCTACGCCGCTGTTATCTCTTATGAATTTCCTTCAATTCTTCTAAACCAAACTAACATTCGGTCATTTTTTTAAATTCACTCCCTTTCCAAGAGAAGTTTCACAGGACAAATGAAATTTATACTTTATACTTTAAGTTTAAATCATGGGTGATTTTGTATGGACATCTTCTCTACGACATCCACAGTGGACTGAAGTGACTTGGGACATTTTTAGAACGTACTGCAAACTTCTCTTGGGCGTCAATTTAAAATACGTTTTCAAAATATTGTTAGAAAATCCCAAAAACGTACAAAGGTAGGCAAAATTACGTTTTAAAATCGTCCGATGTCACAAAGAAGCCTGTGGCGGCCGAATAATTTTGTTTAAATTAATTCGCTTCATCAATTATTTTTCTATTTTTAGCAGTTGAATAGTGCAACAGTTAAGCCATAAGTACTGGTCAATTAGGGTTCCACAGGTCGACACAAGTCTAGAAAATTCGAGACTGGAATATTCGAGAGGCTTTAGAAAAAGACAGACAATGAAGGCAATAGATCTCTCTCTAAGGTACCTAAGGTACAGTGGTAGGTACTTGCGCTTAGGTAGGAGTCCAGTTCCTTTTCGGCCACCTCACGGTAGTGTTAATTGTTAATTAGTGTGCATTTATTAATATCCAGTAACACTCCCTCAATGCCATAAAAAAGTTTTTGGATCATTACAAGCTTTTGAAGCTTACTTTGGCTTGACTCAGGACGTTTTAAGGATATCAACAAATGAAAAAAAAATTGAAACAGTGACGCGCGCGTATGGCTTATAGTGAGAGTTTAAATGAGCGGTTTGCTCACTGCGAATGTGATGGCTCATCACGAACTCGAACGTGAGGCGAAGCTGAGACGAAGGGGGAGTGCTGTTCCTTCCATCGACATATAGGTCGGCTTTACACCGACGAGCGGAAGGTTAGTTTCACGCGCGTAGAACGGTTGAGGGGAGAGAAACTTTCGCCTCGGAAAGCGCGTGAAAGAAGAGTTGCCAACTTATAAAGTTCAGATACTCCAGCTGATCTAAACTGCCAGTAACTGTCGGTAGGTAATGGTGCACACAAGCCGCAGCTTGGGACTGTTTGTTTTTAAATTTTAATAATTTTAAAAGTGTTTATTGTACCAAAAAACGTAATTGTTGGAAAGGGGATTCGGATTGATTACTGACTCAGAGTGGTAAGAAGACTGTAAATCTTTTAGGTTATGTTTGTTTATCTTAAATAAAAACAATTACTTATGACTCTAGTCAGTAATCAATCCGAATCCCCTTTCCAACAGGCAGCACCAAATACGTTTTTTGGTACATCATTCAAATTTGAGAAAAACCGTCTAAATCTTAGGCTTGTGTGCATCATTACCTTTGATGACCTACGCTACCGACAGTTTTCATCAGCTGTAGTACATGAATTTTATAAGTTGGTAACCCTTCTTTCACGCGCTCGCCGAGGCGAAAGTTTCTCTCCCACCAACAGTTCTACGCACGTGAAACTAATCTTGCGCTCGTCGGTGTAAAGCCGTCCGTAGAAATGGACCGATAACGCTGTGGGTACCACTGAAATGGGCTTTAGTGAGAGAGAAAACATCTGAGGGGTAGACCTGTCTTTTTCTAGATAAAGCTGATTGGTCAAGAGCATTTTCGATGGGTGGAGCTTGATGAAGCACGGGACCGTGCATAGGACAGTCCTGGAAAAGAAAAAGGCAGATCTACCTCCCAAAATGTTTTCTCTCTCTAAAGCCTATTTCCGTTCTCCCCACTGCCTTATCAATCCATTTCTATATGCCGATGGTTCCTTCATACTCTTTATAAATTACAATGCAAAATCTGAGGTTGTCTACCGTTTACAGTTCACAGAGATCGAATATACTGCAGTGACAAATGACTAACCCAACTGCACTCAGAACGATGTTCAAATAGTGAGCAAAATGTTTTGGGATCCGTGGAGTGCATTTTGCTTACCGGTGAAAAATTGGTTTCGTAGGCGATACCCCCCCCCCCCCACCCCCCTCATCCCCGTATAGCCTCCCATCACCCCCTCGTCTCTTAATATCCTGTTCCTTTGACCCCCTGCCCTCCCACATTTTTTTGAGGGAAAACAGATTTTTTCAGAGGCCCGGGTAAAAATATTTGTTCTTGATTTTGTCTTGGGTAAAGACCAATCCAAGACAATTCCAAGTCATTCTGTATGTCTAGCTCGTGAGACGGAACCATACTATTTTTGATGTCTTAAGGGTCATCACTAATCAACTTCAAACTTTATAAAATGTTTATTTGAAGGTTGACCCAGATACCTATTCCCTGAGATCGGCATTATATTCCGAAACCAAAAGAACAAATATCAGGGTCTATGGCTTAATGTCTCTGTTTGTTAAATTTTTTAAGAAGAAAATTAGAAACACAAAATCGTCAAGTCAATCTGTGCAAAAATTCTATTCTTGAACAGAAAGACTCAGAAACATTATGCAAACAAAAATCAGTTATTTTGAAAAAACATATTCGAAAAGCTCAATATATGAAGTGAAGCTAAATTGGAATTTTGAAATAGCAATAAATAAAAAAATAAAATTTTGAATTGACTTTCCTGAAATTTCAACAAAATTCTTTTCATTTGATGAATTTGAATTTCGAAATTTTTGAAGAACTTTAAAAATAAAAATATTTTTTATTTTTCAATTTTAATAACAATATATTGGAAACAAAAATTTTTGTTATCATCCATAAACATTCGTATTGTGATTGTGATTAAAAAATTGGTGTTGTGCCGAAGGGTTCCTCATGAGCACTCTGAAGGATTAAAAATGGAATATAGGACATAACAGCAGAAGGATAAGTCTTTGCTCTCTTTTATTGTTTTTATATTTGTATGAAACTGAATGCAATCAATTTAAAAAAAGAACTTTCAAAATATAACAAAGCTTTTGATAGTTTTATCAAATTTTTATAGGAAACCTTTTAAAATTATAATTTCCTGTTCATTCTCAATTAAGACAAATATTAACTAGCATAAAAGATTTCCGAAATATTACGGATTGACACGTATACCAAAAATTTAAAGTTTAAAATTCGTCCGAGAGGAAAAAATTAGAATAATGTAAAGAAATTTCAGTCTCATATGAACATACATTACTAATATTAAGCATAAAATAGATAAATGTTCTCGTAGTATCCTATAAAATTACACCCTGATGAGGAGATCTAAAAGGTCTCGAAACATGTTGGTTCCCAAAAGTAGTATAAAAAAGACGGAATAAGAGAAAGGTAATGAGAGTGAGGATGGCTTGGTTGTCTCTTTCCTAATTCTCTCCCTCTTTTTTCCTCTAGTTATATACTTGTCTCTAATGAGCCGATTAAAACGTTGTTTGGAAACATATTTTGAGGCCTTTCTATGCAATTCTTTTTCATATATTGAGCTTTTCGAATATGTTTTTTCAAAATAACTGATTTTTGGTTGCATAATGTTTCTGAGTCTTTCTGTTCAAGAATAGAATTTTTGCACAGATTGACTTGACGATTTTGTGTTTCTAATTTTCTTCTTAAAAAATGTTTATATTATTTATCTCCATGGTATTTATTGTTTATGTAATAATAAGGTTATTTATCTGCAATAATTATGTTGTTTCGATGGCGAAACTAAAAATGTTGTCCATTTTTTCTTATCTCCAACAGTTCACTAGGTACTTATAGAAAATGACAGTTTTCATCTTTTTATGGAAAATTTTATATGCCTGTAGTTGTTGAGACCGAAAGGTTCCTTTTTAAATTTAAAAATCAGTAATTACAAAATTACAAGTTTTATCGGTTGTAAAGTTGTAATCCTTATGAGATGTCAACTGTTTCATCCTGACCTATTTACCTATTCCCTGGAAATGGGAGGCCCTTCCGGCGGTAATAAAACCAAGATAGATTATCCTTCCATAGCTCAAGCCATGTCTACTTGGTCTTGTCTTGGCATATAGCTATAATCATAAATGCAAGAGAAGTCTGTATAACTCCAATGTCTGGCTGGTGAGGCGGAACCAGACATCGTGGGCTTACAGACATATTCAAGACAAATTGAACACATTCAAGGCAAAATCAAGACCAAATATTTTTACCTGGGGGTACCAGGATTTTTCCATACTTATGATAATTATAACTCAATACTACATAAAAAATCTTGGGATTGTAGCTTTGATAGTTTTTTTATAGGCATGTTGTTAGACGGACGGACCCCTGAAGTTTCAAGAAAACCATCCGGGTAAAAATATTGGGTCTTGATTTTGTCTTGAATCTCTTCAATATGTCTTGAATATGTCTTCAAGACCATGATGCCTGGTTTCGTCTCACCAGCTAGACATTGGAGATATTAAGACTTCTCTTGCATTTTTGGCTGTAATTGTGCCAAGATAAGACCTGATAGACTTCTCTTGAGACACAGAAGGATACTTTATGTATTAGTTTTATTACTACCGGCAGGGCCTGCCACTTCCAGATGAGTTGGGACCAAACAGTTGACATCTGCTAAGGATTAGAATTTCACAACCGACAAAACTTTTAATTTTGTAATAACTGATTTTGAAGTTAAAAATTCGGAGCCTGTCGGTCTCAACAACTTCAGGAATATAAAATTTTCCATAGAAAGATTAACACTGTCTTTTTCCACAAGAATGTATAGTGGACTCTTGGAGATAGGAGAAAATGGACAACGTTTTTGGACTCGCCATCCAAAGAACATAATTATTACATATAAAAAAAGTAATAATACTTCAAAAATAATTACCATGAAGATAAATAATTTAAACATTCTATAAAATTCAAAGCGGATTAGTGATAACCCCCAGAGGCCTTGGGAGCCTTGGACCGTTGTCTTCGATTTATAAAACTATGTCTCAGGTTCTTTTCAAATCAAATAATCTTGTCTCAAGTCATAACATGTGGTTTTTAAGTCGAAAATATTCTTCTTAATGGGGGGGGGGTAAAGTCTAGAGGGTAAAAAAAAGCCTTTTTTCAGCAATTTTTTCTGAAGCAACGGTAAAAAATATTCATTGAAAGACTTTTGTACATATTTAAGTAACATTTAAAGAATATTTCATGAAATTTTGGTGAAAAAATATAAAAAATTGAGCCCTTGCTAAGAGATTTTCCGTGACGCCTTTGGAAAAAGATGCTTTGCGGTGCACAGGATAACTCCTCAACGGATCATCGGAAATCAAAAAAAAAATATATTTCGATAAATTAAATGAATGCCTATAACACAACGGTCAACAAGAACGTTGTGTTAAATATATTCTATTATCAATATTTTCTTCATATTTTCGGTATGTATATACCATTAAACCATTTCCCTTTCAGGGTAGGCGTGACACTACCCGATTCGGGTAGTGTTTCTAGGTTTTTCTTGTAGTTATAAATAACTACAAGTGTGGGCTCACCACACCCACGATGTGCCAACAGCACTCATGTCAGTATTCTTGAATGGTTACCCATCCAAGTACTAACCGCGTCCAACGCTGCTTAACTTCAGTGATCTGACGAGAACTGGGTTTTTCAGCATGCAATGTATTTCACTCTAATATAGAAAAATTTAATTTTAAATCACTCAGAAGTGACGATTAAAAGTTCTGAGTGAGGATTTTCTATTTTGTGGTCAAAGGGAAAGGGTCTTTTTATTTTTAGATGCAATATCTTTAACAATCTCAATTTACGTCTCTTCGTTACCGCAGGTTTTGTGAGCAAAGACAGGATGTTGTATATTTAAAGCAGGGCGAAATATAACATCTGCGGCAATTAACCTCTAATTGCAAATAGCACGTAAGTGTAGAATTAAACTTTCAGCAGCTGTTCCTTTTAATGATCATCATTTTTGCGAATTATCTAAAGCATTCATCAGCAGGCACGCTTAGTGCGAACACCTATAAGAAAAATGCCGCTTACATATACATATATTAGACAGTGAGACGAATGCGAAAATGAGGTGTTCAGAATTATACGTTAAATACAGCATTGAATAAATAATATATACTGAATAATTATTAAATGAATAATAAATTTATAATTATATAATATGGTTGCTTCTATAATGTTTGGAATATATAATATACTGTTCATGTATACGCCGAGGGGCTGTTTTTTGACATTCGATTAAATTCAATTGATCTTTGTAAATAAAATATCTGCTTTTCTCAATGGAGCTCAAGTCAGACGGTGGAACCCCGATTCAACGGAGTTCGAGTGTTCAGACTTCAGAGGATGAGTCGGGCTTTGACCGACTGACGTCACTCATTGTCAGATTTCCCTCTCCGCTCAGTTCAAGCAGGGTTGTGGAAGTGATATACCTTAGGTCTGAGATTTTTTACGTCTGTTGCAGACGTATTTTACGCCCCGAGTTCTTACATTACTTAATATACGTTTTCCAAATTAAGTTCAACGAAAAATGAAAAAAAAATCTGTAGATTCTATGGTTTTGTACAGTTTTCCTCATGTTCGTCTTATAGGAAACTTCAAGTAAAAATTACCCGATTTGGGTAAAATTTGAACAATTTTTTCTATTTTTTGGCATTCCAATAAACCCCAGGAGTGGGGGCAATGGATTCAAAAATAAAATAAAGCTAATTTACGTGTTTCTTGACAGTGATTTTCACAGATCTCACTTCAAGCCGTTGCTGAGCCAGCGTCAAAATTATGCATCTAAATTTCGGCCAATACCCAGCTTCTATTTAATTAGAAATGATAAAATTTGACAAAATAAAGGGATTATATTCATACCTCATTTTCTAAATTTGAGCTTATATATTTTCCTTTTTTACCGACTTTTAAATTTCGTTTACTTTTCTGATCACTAAGTAGACATTTTTTTAACACAGAGAAAATTCTTCTGGATCTTCTGGAACAGAACGTGATTTTTCATACTGAGATATCTGGAAGGCCGAATAGAGGGAAGTTTATAAGCGTAGGATTTATCTCGACGCCTCCATTCAATATGAGTCTATCTGCTGACAGCGCCGTGTATGAGACTATGCGCTGTGTATAAGCATAGGGAATAGTCTCATACAGAGCGCTGTCAGCACATAGTCTCATATTGAATGGAGGCGTCGACCTGTATTCGAGAAATCGTCCAATAATATTGTGGGCAGATTATCTTCTGACATAAAGCTACAATCGATATTCAAAAAGGAATGAGATAAAGTAAATCCAGGAAAAAGAAGGAATCCGCAGAACAGCGTAACATACAAGAAAAGAAAGGTATGGTTGAGCTAACTATATATTTAAAAGTTTGTCATAAGGACAACCGCAGGATTTCGCCGGGAGCGGGTGCTAATCTGAAAAATTGCACCCGCTCCCAGCGAAATCGCGGTAAAATTTCAGCTGTAACCACGTC
>CAKNYM010042985.1:0-19087 GCA_932195095.1 Andricus curvator | reverse complement strand
AGGTCTGGCCCAGCAAAGGCGCATCACTGGGCCCAGTGTTACTTTTACTACGGCAAACCATGTTTTAAAAGGAAGAGCCAGAATTTGGCCCGGACTCGGCGCACTGCTGTTCCCAACATCGTCTTTACTTTGGCTAAACATGTTTCAATAGGAAAAGCCAGAGTCTGGCCTAGCAAAGGCCAGAATTAGGTGCCAAGTACAGGCCAAAGCATTTATTCAGATCACGGTGCGATATTGACGGCCGAGGTTGGGCCGTTATTAGTATCCTCTGGTGAGCCGACGACCCAGGTGGAAATTTCCGCACTCCGTCGGAGTTCACCACCGGCGTAGTACTGGCCCAGTACTGACCCCAGTACAGATAATCGGCCGTTCGCCCAGTACTGGCTAACGGCTGGCTCCACGATCGGCGCAGTACTATGCCGAGAGTATAAATATTTAAAAACTTTTAAAAATACGTTTAAAAATATGGTTCATGTGTTCTAAAATGTCTAAGAACTATAAATACAACTGTCGCGAATACAACTTTTTTCCTGTTTTTTTTTTGTTTAAGAAAAAAATTCTAAGTTCCATCTTTATGTAAAATTGTAAATGTTCAGAAAAAATTACATTTTATATCAGTATTAAACGTTGTAAAATGGTTTAAGATACGTAAAAACCAAACCTTACACGAAAGTTAAAAAAAAATTTGTTATTAAAAAATTGTCAAAGTTCACGATCAAATTTCTAAGTTCCGTCGTTAAAAATTTTGAATGTTCATAAAAAATTACATTTTCTGTCATTGTGGAAAGTTGTCAAGTAGTCTAAAACGCGAAAAAACGAAATATTACACGAAGAAAAATTGTAATCGATAAAAATTATTTATTTAAAAATTGATTTATTGATATTCCTGTTAACAGTTCGTATATTTTACATTTACATAACGTCGTATAATAATAAATATTTAATTAGACAAACAGAGTTTAAAATTTCGGTGTTTTAACTTTTTTGAGCTGTAGCTTATGAGGATGGCTTTTTCATCGAGTTTCAACTCGTAGGTTTAGCGCAATGGTTAAGACTCCCGACTGCTAGGCGATAGATTTAGGTATAGATGTAGATTCGATCCCCGTAGCGTTAGAAATTTTATTTTTAATATAATATTTAAAAATGTAATATATTTATTCACTGTACACCAGGACCCATTAATATTCAAAGTCAAAATACTCGCAATCAATTAATATTTATTTTTTAACTTCCTTTTTTGTCATATCGTTAGAGTATAGCAGTAGTGGGCGGCCAGAGTCTGGCCCAGAATTGGCCGCCAAGTGCATACTAGAGTTATCATTCCAGCAATGGCACGATATTGGCAGCCGAGATCGGGCCGATATCAGTACCCATTGCTGAGCCGATAATGGCAGCCAGTAACGCATAAGTGATGGCGGCCAGAGTCTGGGCCAGAATTGGCCGCCAAGTGCATACCGTAGTTACACATCCAGCTATGGCCCAATACTGGCAGCCGAATTCCGGCAAAATTTTTGCCCATACTGGGCCAATTTTGGGCCGTATTGGAATTCGCACTAACAATTGTTAGTTAAAAAACCTACTTTTTAACAAACAAGAAAAAACTTTGACTAAAATGATGAATTTTTAATTAAGAAATGAATTTTTAACAAAGGTGTTCAAAATTCGACCAATTAGTTGATTTTCCCACCAAACTATTGAATTTTCCAGAGATAATTCAAATTTTCTACAAAACAGTTGAATCTTTAATCCGAAAACACGAATTTTCAACAAGAGTTGAGTTTTCAACCAAAAAAGATTTTTTAGCCAATGAAGAAAAAAAATTGTATTCAAAATGTCGAATTTTAAAGCAAGAAGATTATTTTTCTACAAAAAAAAGGACGAATTTTTAACAGATTACATAATCTTTTAACCAAATATTTGAATTTTCAAAATAAAAAAGATCAACTTTGAACCAAAAAAGGAACTGCTACATTTTCATTTCAAGAAACTAATTTTCAAATGAAAAAACCAATTTTTACCAAATTATTGAATTTTCGTGCCAAAAAAAGTACTTTCTACAATACACTCGAATTTTTAACTCGAAATTATAAGCTTTCAATACAAAAAATAATTTTCAATCAAAAATCGCAATTTTGAGTTTGAAAAAGTGAATTTTTAACAAAGTAGTTTGATTTTCAACCAAAAAGACAGCTTTTCAACAAAATGAATATATTTTCAACCAAATAGTTACATTTTTAACCAACTTTCTGTCAAAAAATATAACTTTTGAACGAAATTTGAACTTGCAACCAAATAGTTGAATTTCCGACTAAAAAAGATCAATCTTCAAACACAAATGGAATAGTTCAATTGTGAGTTTAAAAAAATTAATTTTCAACAAAAAAAAGTTTCAACAATAGTTAAATTTTCAAGTAAAGATTTAAAAAATTAAAAATTGCTCAAGTTAGACTATTTAAAATTGCAGTTGATGAGTTTGGAATATTCCATTTTTTAATTAGGTATTTAACTTTGTACATTTCAACTAAAATGTATTAAACTTCTAATACTTATTTAAAAAATAATATATATTTTGCAACTGTTCCAATTTTATATTGGATAATAACTTCTGTCTGCAGTTTTCACATTTTCAACTTGCTTTAAAATGTTTCATCTTCAAATTTGTTTAAGAGTATTTATTTTTAATGGTCTGCACTTGGAACGTGTACCTTATTTATTCATAAATAATTTATTTAAGTGCTATAATTGCTTTAATTATTATTCAATAATGGGTACAATTTCAAATATCGTATATTTAAAGAGAAAAGGGGAAAAGGGGGAAGGTTTTTGAGGACAGGGGAGAAAAGGGGAATTTCAAGAAAAAGGGGAAACTAAGAAAAACAGGGGAATACTGTGCACCCTGATATCAATTTCTCGGAACCGAATATTTTTTGTTGGTTTTAAACAGTTTTTATTCTAATTCAGCATCCCCATCTCTAATGAGAAAAATTTTATTTGTGCAAAAAATTTAAATCACTATTCAACGTTTGTCTCATCTTAAAATAGTGATTTCGATTTTGCATTTGATATATTATTACGATGTTTAAACTATTTTTTATTTATATATCAGTTATGTAAATGAATGTTGCGTTTTAAATAAAGTGAGATGATAATAAAATCAAATCAAAATTCCAAAACTTTCATTCGAAAACATTTTTTCAAGCCTTAATTTCCAATAATGCAAAATATGTACTTTTTAAAAATTGTAATGTAATTCATTTTATAATAATATACATATAAATTACTAATAATATATTTACTGTGTGAGTTAATACTTCTAAGCAAAATATTTTTCGCAAGCTCGTTACAAAATATTAGAAATCATCAGTAAGAGATTAATTTAAAAAAATGTAAAGTAAACATTTATTATCATTTCTTACCTGGCCGCGTTTTTCTCAGAGGAACCGCTTGACCGAGAGTTTGTCAGAAAAATCTAAGCGGTTCCGTAGCTCACTAGACTAATGCGTGCGCTAGATTTAGGTTTTAGGACAGGTTTTAGGTAGTTAGGTAGGGTTCGATTCCCCAGCGGGGGCGATTTTTCAAAGCGTTTGAGCGTGCGATCATATGTGTAAGTCTCTGTGCGTGCAATTGTGTAAGAATAATCGCAAATTATGTGCAGTAATCATATATAAAATAATGTTGTCCTTTTCAAATCGATCGACATTTTACATAATTTTTGCTGTCGAAAGTTTCGAGCTAATCTATTTATAAATCGTGTATAGAATGCGTGCAGTGCATATATACATATACATATATGCGTTACAATGCGAAATCGGCAAAGTTACTCTTCACAGGAGTAAGGCATACTACACGAAATAGTAACTCTTATTCTCCTGAGTGTGGACGGTTACCAAGTGGTGCAGTGCATCCTAATATTTGAAATTGTTCATCCTACTCTTTAAGAACTCAGTTCAAATAACCTGAATGCGAAATAGTTATTTTAACAAAATTCACCGACCAAAATCTGCGGTTCAATTTAAAATAGTTAGAGCTGCTGGTTCACAGAGTTTTTTTAACGTTCCACTTTTTTCCGTGCAACTGGAGAACGAAGTTCCGTAAAATTCGAAATGATTTGGAAAATACTTCATGCGTAAGTGTGTATGTTTTGTTTGCTATATGTGATGTAAGTTTCATGCGGGAGAAACTATTTTTCTGGTGAAAAGAATTTTTTTATAAAAACTGAATTTTTCTTACAAGCCACATATTTGACAAATTGCTTAGCAAAAAGTTGGCTTATTTCTAAAAGTTCTACACAAAGCACTTCTTACTCCTTTACGATATCTTATATCGTTCGAAAAAAGGCAATATTTCGAGAAAAACAAATTCTCGTGGGCACAAAAATGTTTTTTTTATCCATTTTTTAAAATTTGAGCTTATATACATAACATATTCTGTAACACAGAAGAAAACTATGAGTAAATTTTGTTACAGGTAATTTTGTATTTTTACCTGCTGGTATAGGTGGAAGATAATTATTACCCTTGGTAGGATGTAAGCTGTCTGCTATTACCTGTTCGCATGAGTAAACATTAAATATTACCGTGAGTTCGGAATAACTGTCATTATTTCTTGCAATAATCCAACACCTTAGTGTTTAAGTTCGCAACATATCTACATATTTTAATTGAAAGTTTCCGTAGAAAAATTGTCAACCAAAAATGAGCAAAACCAACTGATATAATGCTCCACGCTTACTAGCACCCCTAGCGGTCGCAAGCGTTAGTCGCCGCCCGCAATAAAACTGTATTTGCAAAGTTGGTGGTGAATTTGCTCGTCCGTGCAAACTATTATACGTTTTTAATCGAACCGCGGAAGAAATCTCTGGGTTGCTTTATCTTTAGTGAGGCTTTTTTGGATGCAAACATGTGACGTGTTGCTGGTTGCAAGTAGACGATGTCAAGTTACCCAGGCGTTTGTGGTAAACGTTGACAATTTCCCTCACAACAAGGGTAAATACAGAAGAATACTTGAGATGTCAGGGTAAAGATTACCAACTTGGGGTAATTTTTGTTGCCTGTAATATTTACCCCGAAATCGGGGTGAAGATCTTATTTTAACAGTAGGGCTAGTATACGTCAGAAGCATGTATCAGGATCTGCGAGTGGTCATTCGATTTTAATGAAACTTCGTGAAATTATAGTGTTTTATAAGAAACATTTCGTGCTCAAATGATTTTAAAAAAAATTTGCTAAATTATGGGTGTTTTTCTATGTTGAATTTCGGCATTAAATTTTTTTTTAATTATTGATATTTCTAAAACCGTAAGACGAATTTTAAGTTAACTTTTACTCATACACAGTTCCACACACAGTCCCACGAAAATGACGATATCTCGTGATCTAGAAGAGTCACCATCAATTTTTTTAATGAAAGGTGAAATTATAAGGAATTTTTATATCCTAACTACAAAAAATAAAAACGTTCGTTTTGGAAAAAAATGAATTCAAAAATTGTTTGATTTTTTTTTTTGTTCAACATTTCCCCAAAAAAATTTTCCTTCATTATAGTATCAAATCGTATACGTTTTGCTATAATAACTAAAAGTGTCATTAAAGTTCGTTTTACGATTTTAGAAATATCATTAATTCAAAAAAATGTGATGCCGAAATTCAACATAGCGTAACTCCCGTAATTTGGAAATTTTTTTGAAATCCTTTGGGCACGAAATGTCTCTTATATGTATAACACTTGCTTAATCCTCCGTTTGGCACATGTTTCGATAACCTTCATGTTGGCACATGTGGTATGGGCAGACCCCTGTATATTTCCACACAAATGTATGGAAATACTGCGTTTTTGGAGGTATATTGAAATGCATTTATAAAGGATGCAGGTATATATTTTTGGTTTTTTATTATTTCTAGCGACTTTCGCATATGTTTAATTACTTACTGAGGTAAAAATGAAGAAACAATTTGAGGTGGAAAAACGAATTTCACAGGTGAAGAGATTTTTTTTTTTTTCATTCATTTTCACGGTTTATTATGATCTATATTATTCTTATAAATGGAATTTATATAGACGAGGGAGTATTAAGGGGAGGGGGAAGAAGTAGGAGAACTATGTGAGTGGAATTAGGGGAAGTAGAGGATGGAGAAATAAGGGAAGAGGGGGATGTGAGCGGAGGGGAAGTAGAGAAAGGAGAAATGAGGAAAGTGAGGGAGTAGAAAGTAGGAGAAGTGAGGGATGTGAACAATGCGAGGGGTTGGGATGTAGAGGAGGGAGAAGGAAGATAAGTGAATGAAAGAAGAGGAATTGAGGAGAGGGAAAGCAGATGAAGGAGAATTAAAGAATGGGAGGGGAGGAGAAGTGGGTGAAGTATGGGAGTGGATTTAGGGGAAGTAGAAGATGGAGAAGTTAGGGAAGTGATGGGATTGGAAGTGCGGGATGTGAGGAGTTGGTAAGTAGGAGAAGCGAGTGTATGTCTGAGATGTGAGAGGGGGGGGGGGAGGGGAGTAGAGAAAGGAGAAGTAAGGAAAGTGAGGTGGGATGCGTGGGCAAAGAATGTAGGGGAGTTTAGGAGAGGGAAAATAGATGAGGAAAAAGTGAGCATATGGAGGGGTGAAAAGTAGGGTTAATAAGGGGCTGGGCAGTGTGGGTATGGAAAGTGAGTGATGTGATGGCAATGGAAGCAGGAGAAGTAAGGGTTTACTTTATAACGTTCAAACATGTATATTGTATATGCTCCTGTGACACTCCTGTGACTGGTCACAGAAATCATGGTGGTCAAACCCCTACCCCTTACCAACGTCTCTTTGGGGCGGGAATGCACTCCTGTTACTGGTCTCAGAAATAATGCTGGTCAAACCCCTACCCCTTTCTAACGTCTCGTGGGGCGGAAAGGCACTCCTGTGACTGGTCACAGAAACAATGTTTGTCAAACCCCTACCCTTTTGCGACGTTTCTTCGTAGCGAGAAAGCACTCCTGAGACTGGTCACAGAAATAATTTTAATCAAACCCCTATCCCTTTCCAACGTCTCGTTGAGGCGGGAATGCACTCCTGTCACTGCTCACAGAAATAGCGTTGGTCAAACCCCTTTCTAAAGTCTCGTGGGGAAGGGAAGGCACTCCTGTGACTAGTCACAAAAACAATGTTGGTCAAACCCCTACCATTTTCCGACGTATCTTGGGGGCGGGAAGGCACTCCTGTTACTGGTCAAAGAAATAGCGTTGGTAAAACCCCCACCTCTTTTCAACGTCTCGTAGCAGGCGGAAGAAACTCCTGTGACTCTCCGCCGAAATAATGTAAGTCAAACCCTTACTCCTTTTCGACGTGTCTTGGGAGCGGGAAGGCACCTATGTTAATGGTCACAGAAATAATGTTGGTCAAACCTGTACCCTTCCCAACATCTCGTGGGGGCGGGAAGGCACCCCTGTGACATTTCACAGAAATAATGTTGGTCAAACCCCCACCCCTTTCGGACGTGTCTTGCGAGCGGGAGGGCGCTCCTGTGACTGGTCACAGAAATAATGTTCGCCTACCCCTACCCCTTTCCAACGTCTCTTGGGGGCGGGAAGCCACCCCTGTGACTGGTTACAGAAATAATGTTATTCAAACCCTTTCTCCTTCCCAACGTCTCATGGTGGCGGGAAGTCACCACCGCGACTTGCCACAGAAATAACGTTGCTCAAACCCCTACCCCTTTCTAACATCTCTTGGGGAGGGAAGGCACTCCTGTGACTAGACACAAAAACAATGTTGGTCAAACCCGTACCATTTTCCGACGTATCTTGGGGGCGGGAATGCACTCCTGTGACTGTTCACAGTAATAATGTCAGTCAACCCCCCCCCCCCCCCGCATTTCCGACGTGTCTTGCAAGCGGGAGGGCACTCCTGAGACTGGTCACAGAAATAATGTTAATCAAACCCCTATTACTTTCCAACGTATCGTGGGGACGGGAAGGCACTCCTGAGACTGGTCACAGAAATAATGTTAATTAAACCCCTACCCCTTTCTGACGTCTCCTGCGGCGGGCAGGCACTCCTGCGACTGGTCACAGAAACAATTTTGTCAACCCCCTATCCTTTTCCGACGTTTCTTGGTAGCGAGAAAGCACTCCTGAGACTGGTCACAGAAATAACGTTGGTCAAACCCCTACCCCTTTCTAACGTCTCGTGGGGGCGGGAAGGCACTCCTGTGACTAGTCACAAAAACAATGTTGGTCAAACCCCCACCATTTTCGGATGTATCTTGGGGGCGGGAAAACACCCCTGTCACTGGTTACAGGAATAATGTTATCCAAACCCCTTCTCCTTCCCAACGTCTCATGGTGGCGGGAAGGCACCACTGCGACTGGTCACAGAAATAATGCTGGTCATACCTCTTCTCCTTTCCAACGTCTCGTTGGGGTGGGAATGCATCCATTTGAATGGTCACAGAAATAGTGTTAGTTGAAGAGTCGGGGAACAAAAGGACCCAACCTCGTTTTTTCCATATTTTTCAGGATGCCAGAAAAACGTTTGTATTTTTCGAGGTTACCAAAAAAAAATATATTGGATATATGTGATCGATAATGTCCACTCTTGAACGTTGTTCTTTAAAATGTCATGCAAATCCATCAAATAGTTTTCAATTTATGAGACATCAATGTTAAGCACGGGCCGAAGCCAAGGAGGCACAGGCGAAGAAAAGGGCCTAGCCCCGGGCTTTTTCCTTTGCCGTCACGTACTCCAAGTCCTGACGTATCTCGAGACGCTCGGTTTGCTTCTGCGGCATACTCCACCAATTTCTCACCTAGATAAAATATCAAAATGACCATGAGACTTTACTCAACAAATGCCTGTTGCAAATTTTTCGAAATTCTATCACTAAACAAAAAATGAGAAACAAAAAGCCAAACAATGTTTACTTACCTTGCTCTCCTTGTCGATCAATACGTGCAACATATGATGTAAAATC
Organism: Andricus curvator; assembly: GCA_932195095.1. Classification (NCBI taxonomy): domain Eukaryota; kingdom Metazoa; phylum Arthropoda; class Insecta; order Hymenoptera; family Cynipidae; genus Andricus; species Andricus curvator. The sequence goes on along the minus strand of CAKNYM010042985.1, from coordinate 10,150 downwards.
GATAATATCGACCGCGATTAATTTCTCCAAAGCCTTTGGCACAATCTAGTCACGCTAGATGGCACCACATACCTACACGTGTAACGTATGAATTAGGGGCGTGGCGGGAAGGGTCAAAACATTTATATGCGGAATTTTATACTGATATCACAATTTACGTTTTATTGGAAACATTGAGAAACATTGTAATTTTTTATGAACCCCTTATGAAAAATATACCGTAGACAAGACAAGAGGACAAGTAGGTATAAAATCTCGAAGTTATCTGTCTGTTGATTTTTCTGTTCCCCGCATGGATCTCTTGTCACCAAAATCCTATCCCTTCCAGAAATTTACATGCAACCAATCAGGCCCATTTCTGCAAGGGTCGAGTCGTTGAGGGGAAAAAGATGATTCAGCGCGCGCAACTGTCCACCCCCAGTTTCCGGTCCCAGGTGAAAATCGGTCATCGTTCGAAATCGGGATACCAAGTCTTGGGAAAAACCCAGTAATTACGGTCCTAGCAGTGAAGCGACGTATTTACCCAAACCCCAATAAAAGAGTTTACAGAAACGAGAATCATGAAGTTTATGGGAGGAAAGGTTTTGGACGAAGTATAATAAATGTTAATCCTAGGTTGAACAGATTTTTGGAAACCCGCCCACAAATCGTAAGATCTTCACTTAAGAGACTGGGTTTTGCTAAATGAGGCATTGAAAGCCGCTCGGAATCGCACGTTTTTACAATAAAAGGGACAACCACTTCCGAGGTTCTTAAATTCATAAATCTTAAAATAAAAATTTTATAGTTGCAATATCAGCTTCTCTTATATACTAAAAGTCGCACACATATTCTTAAATTTAACCTCTCAGATAAAATACGCACATAGATATTTGAATTCGCCCGCGTATAGTCATGATAAAAATACCACCAGGAGCGTAACATTCATATGTTACATCTCCCCCCTTTTTTAAAAGGTGATTCAATGAAACACCTTTTTCAGATAATATCGTAGATTAGCCCTCATCAATGCATTATTTAGGGGGCGGTTTGCCGATTATATATTGGATCCGATTCAGTATTAGCGCGTAGAAAGGCATGTTTTATTTTATTCATATGTCGGATCAGGTGTTTGTTTGCATCCTTTTGCAGCTCTACATTCAGATCGTTAAAAATCTTAGTTATTAAAAATGGTCCTTCATATTCGTCGTCGAATTTGGAATCTTTGGATTCTTTTAGGATATAAACGTGTTCCCCTACCTTGAAATTGCGCTTATTTAATTTCACATCGTGATACCTTTTGCACCTTTCTTTCGCGACGTTTAATCTTTCAATTACCCTGGATTCGGTGTCGGATAGTCTATTTATTAGATCATCGACAGTTTAATGTACGTCAAGGGAAACTTTTCATTTGCGAATTCAGAAGGGATGCGTGATTTTCGACCAAAAATAACTTCGTGGGGAGTGACACCGGTAGAAGCGTGGGGCGCGTCATTGAAGGAAAACATGGCAAATTTTAACCACTCGTCCCAAGTTGTTTTCTTACAAAAATGTTTCAAATACTCTACGAACGTGTGGTGGCTTCTTTCTAATGAGCCTAGGGATTCTGGGTGATATGCGGACGATTTATGTTTTAAATATTTTAGCTAAGTTTTCCATAATACTACTTAAAAAATTGGTTCCTTGGTCCGATTGAATTGATTCGGGACAATCGAATCGACAAATGATATCTTCTGCGAACGCGACGGCAATAGTCGGCCCTTCTACATTCGCGAGGGGTATGGCACCCGAGTATTTAGAGAGATTATCTTGCCAAGTGTTACGTCATGGAAAACGCAAAATACTTTCCTTTTCAATTAGGTTCCTCGTTTTAGTTGAGATCGAAGATCTCGCACAGGGAAGAGGAAAGAGTAGCCAATAAGTCAATTATAGATAAGTTCAACAATTTATTATAAATAATTACAATTAAAATGTATTGATTAAAAGATTTTAGCACAAGAAGCTGAAGGAAGACTTGTAGACTTGTCTCTAATCCTTGGCCAGGACGTTTAAAGTAAAGGATACTCATATATTATGGCCCAAAGGAGTTAGATAAATGAAATTAGAATTATTGGTATGAGGACTTGCCGGTTATTGATTCGATTAAAGAATCAAGTGTTATCTAGATGGTCTGTGTAATGGTGTGGAAGAAGGGGTTGTGCACCTTATTATGAATTGGATATCCAAGATTTTGGTAGTTCCTTGAATGGTATTCAAAGTGTTCCAATGGTTGATAATAGTGGGTCCAATTCAGGTTGAAATTGGTTCGAAGTATTCCAAAGATGGGAATTCCCAGATGCGGGTTTCCTAGTGTACAACACTGTCACAAGGGTACACGCACTAACACGCGAGAGATACCGGTTAGACACACTAGACACTGGACAGTCGAATCGGAGAAAACCGTAGAAAAATAGAGAAGAGGTGAACTATAACTTCTAACTTATCACTTTCCTAATGACTTAAGACTGACCCATGCTGGTTGATTGAGTTTTTATAGGGCCTATGGCGACGTCCCTGTATTCTGGGACGCCGGTGTATACGCATATGTCACGAGTATATATAGATATACTATACGGCTTACAATGTTTTCAGTATATCTATAGCTATGTCCTCCAGCCTCCATGTGCTTTTGTGCTCTATAGTCTATGCGTCTATGGCTAGCTAGACAGTGTACGCTACGGATTACAATGTTCTTACTATAGTCTATACTCTATATCTCTACTCTCGTGCTGAATATATCTATAGCTATATCCTACAGCAGACATAGTGCTGACTATATATATATGTATAGCTACACTCCACAGTGCACAATATTCGCTCTATATTTATTAAATTTTTATCAGTGTAAGCATGCAAATATATAAATAAATATATTAACATATATATATATATATATATATATATATATATATATATATATACGTCACGGGACGTGACACCTCCCCCCTAAGTCGAACGCGGGGTGAAGCATTCACAGAAAAAACAGAAGATAAACTTTACATCGATTTCCGACGAAAGATTCTCTGCAACAAAAATTATCTTCAAAGGATAAACTTTACACAAATATCGGTTAAACTTTCTTTTGTTTTTCCATGACAAACACGTGTATTTTGAAAGACGCGAAGTTGGCTGAACAAAACTTTATCGCTCTAAAAAATTTCCTGTAACAAATTTTATTCTTAGTTTTTTCTGTGTTCAGGTGGGGCTTCAGAGTCCCACATGGAGCTAACGTCCGCGTTCGAACGTATGGTAGAAGGGTCGTCATAAATACTAGATTAAAGAAATAGACGCAATTATGTCTTATATGTCAGTTTATATTCGTGAAAAGAACATATAAAAGTATACAAAAAATATATATATGTAATATCAAATATGTTTTGAGATCATTGATTACATATTGTACTTATAGTTTCTGCGTGGACGAAAACAATGTGGAGCTGCATGTCCTCTCTCATACACGGAGAAAACTAGATATTAGCAAATAGATATTAGAAATATGTATACTAACACTTAATATCTAGATATTATCAGGGAACCTCTCGAATTTTTCTGTTAATATACGAGATATTACTGGCTAGTAGCTAAAGATATTAAAGTTTTTATGATCTTAGATGTTAAATTTGAATATCTAAGATTCGAAACGTAGGTATCTGAGATATTATAAATGTATGTCCAGTGTTTGCGCGCGCTCGCGCTACGTGATTGGTCGCAGTTGGCGCGCGACCAATAGGCACACTGCCGTAACGCAAGCGCAAGGAAAAGTTTCCTAACATTGTGACACCGCGTCGCACGTACCATCTTCTTGTCCAAAGACATCCGAAGAAGAAGAAGGAATTTTAAAACGACGTTTCGCGAAGTTTGGTTATCTGATCAGATTTGTGTAGTGAAATTTTTGTGGTCTTTAAAGTGCGTGAACCTTGCGGAGTTATTTTGCAAATATGGATTTAAGCAGATTGCTGAGAGATTGGGAAGTCGAGGACTCCACAGTAAAGAAGTTCGAAGGTACGTGTCATAATTATTCGAAATGTAGAACACTGCGATGCTTTGAATATATACAAAGCATCGCAATGCTTTAATCACAATAATAACACAGGCCGACTAAAAATGTGTACCCAAAGACCGGACTATGTCACCCCGAAGGATTTTGGTGTCCTAAAAACGAATCCGTTGTCTGAATTTTTCCTAAACGTCAGGTTTTTGGTATATCCTAACCTAAACGTGCAAAGTGGCTATTTTTAGCCATATTTGAGGCAATATGACATGATCAGCAATTTTTTCTCTACAAACTGCTAACGCCATCGTTTAGTAGTCTTTTTTATCTACCATATCCATTTTTGATCATCTCGAACCCATTTTTTGTCTCCGAGATATGACACACTAACCATTTCAGTTTCTCTTCGCCTTCTTTGCTAGTTTTTTAATGTGGAACTGAAATGGTTAATGTGCGATATCTCGGAGAAAAAAAATCGGTTCGGGATCATCAAAAATGGAAATGGATGATAAAAAGGAGTACTAAACGTTGGCGTTAGCTTTTTTTAGAGAAAAAAATTGCTGATCGTGTTATATTGCCTCAAATATGGCTAAAAATAGCCATTTTTGAACTTTTAGGTTATGATTTCTCAAAAACCTCAATTTTTGTCGGCCTGTGTAATGCACTTCCTGGTAAGGTTAGTAGCTATTTGTATTTAATTGTAACTTTTTGATAAATTTTGTACATTTTTTTCACAAAAAAGTACATGTTTTAACAAAAAAATACAGTTGTACAAATGTTGTACTTTCTTGCGAAAATGATTTCCACCAGAGAGACTTGCATGCTGAATATCTTTAACCGAAGTGTGTACGTAGACGGAAAACATTTCGCCTGCGCTCACCGAATTTCTAGGCAAAACCTATAAACCATTTATTTTAATTTTTTTCTTTTATTTTAGAAAACGAAATGGATTTAGAATCGTTTTATTTGTTAGAAGAAGATGATGTTTGCTTTTAATACCGCAGTTAGGGCCAAGACTGAAGTTCATGAAGAAGTTTCGTCAATTTTTAAAAGCGGTATGACAAAATTTTGAAGAAAAAAACTGAAATTAGAATATCAGTCTTTAGTTCATTTTTACTTATTTATTTTGTTATCAAGTAATTTTTTAAACACATTTTTTGTAATTGAAGTCGACGAACTTCAAGTTTAAAAAATCAGGAAACTCAAAAGGATCCTCCTATGGACACGAATGAGTTTGATGAAGAACTAGACATTACGCTTGATAGGAGTCTACAGAAGCCATTTGATGTGGAAGACGGCATAGAAAAAAGTGAATGTAAGTAGAATTTTTTTTTCTCTAAGAGCCCCTCATTTTTCTGGCCTAGGGTTGTGGCTTTATGATTTTTTCTATTTACTTAGAAGAAAACTTTAAAGAGCCTCGAAAACTTCGAATGTATATATAAAAATTTCATTGTTCGATAGGGACAGTTAAGAATTACATTCTGAGCGAAGAAGATGGTTCTCTACTGCTGGAGACGAACTCAAAAGAAGGTAGTTCTCAAAACACTATATTAGACTCAGCACCATTACGTAAGAGGCCAAAAAAGGAGCTGAGTTTGAAAGCGTGGACCCGGAAGCTACCTCTGAAGTTCCGAAATGTCCAGAATCAAATCACCTTTTATCGCGATCGAACCGCATTTTGCAGCCACTCCTGATAAGAAATGATCGGCCATTCCCAAACGAGGTGAATAATTACGAAGAACCGCCGCTCTTTCCAAACGTAAGTTTAATGTATTTTAATTTATTTTTCTTATTTCAAATAGAAAAAAACACGCTCGCAATTATTTGTTTTGTCTCACACAATTTTTTAATTAAATTATAAAGTGGGTACTAAAACAAAATTTTATCATTTCATAGTATCTATTGCAATTCATGAAAATTGTTAAGTACAGAATTTAAATATAATATTTTTGTGCAATAAATAGACAATTAAACCGTCGTAGTTTTGTTAAAAAATACCAAGTTTATACGAAAAGCACGAAACGAATGGTAACAAAAAATTGTTTTATTATTATTATATTATTTGGGAAAAATCGAGTTTATAACATTTTTTTTATGGATTGAAATGTTTATGTATTGAATTCTCATGTAAAGTTATGTGAATATCACATTTTTAGCACTTCTTTTTAATCCAAAATTCGCTTTCGCATTGAGTTTTCAACAATTCAAAATATATTTTTTTAATTCTCATCATTTTTCAACAGTTTAATTTTCAGAGGTTACATTTTAAACTGTTGAAAGTTGAATGTACAACAGTTAAAAATTAAATTCATGATTTTCTTCCATTTTCAAATGTTTTCGCCTGAATAGCTTAAAATTTTTTTAAAATACGAATGTTTGAAGCCTAATGATCTTTGAATAAAAATGTAAGTTTCCAATAACGAAAAATACTAACATATTCCGAAATTGGTGAGAATCAATTGTTTTAAATAGTTAATCTTGTTTCAAATGTAATGATTTTTGTTTGCAATAACTGATGTAATGCAAAAAACTTTAGCCCATACCCTCAAATTGCTCCAAAATTGTAAATCTTGTTTGAAATCTATATTGAACACCTTAAGCTTAACCCCCCCTCCCAAAGTTTTCATTTCTGGAGAAAGAAAATCTGTGATAATTCATATACATCTATATTCCTCAAGGGTGTAAAATCACATATCTGCAGTTCCCCTCTGGGCCGGACAGTCATAGTAAAGGGTGATATACTCGATAGCGATACGCGGCGGGCCTTAGTAGAGTGTGTCGTCGACTACCTATTCATCAACTTTTCAACTAATCATGTGTAAGTAATTCAATTCTATTCGGATCTTATTCAGTTAATCCATTACTTTACCCACATTGTATACTTTTAAGGGATTAAAAAAGAAATTTTTTGTAAAAGCGGCAGCGGAAATTGTAGAGGATTACCCCACCGACAGGGAAGGCATTTATTTTGTGCTAGGTAAACCGAAGACGAAAACCACTGCAAGAACTTTAAGTAAAATATACGTCATCACGGACTGCGGCGAATAGGATCGTATAATAATTAAAATAAAAGATTGTATTTTAGTTTAAAATAAAATTTAAAATCATTTATCATAACCTTTAAATCTATAAGTATTTTATATCTTATTGTGTATGTATTATATATATATATATATTGTATATGATTAAATTGTTTTGTTCAGTATTCTATCGATTTCTCAGTTGAATTAACTTACTCTAATTAATACTTCATTTACTAATAAATCTTAGTATCCCAGATAATTATTGGTAACATGAATTGGGTATTACTTCTTAACATCATATATAATAATCAGTAGCATTTTAGAAAATTCACTATAATATCTGGGATATTCAAATTTAACATCTGAGATACTTAACAGTAATATCAAAGATCTTAACACTTTCAAATTCACAGCTTCTTCCTTTAATATCTCAGATATTTGGAATGAATATCTCAGATTTTTAGAATAAGTATCTCGGATATTTAGAATAAGTATCTCAGATATTTGGAAAAAGTATCTTGGATATTAAAGACTTAATATCTGCGGATATTAAACCCAAGTATCTAGATCGTCGTCCCATAGTTAAGTCACAGATATACTATACGGCTTAGTATCCAGATACTAACCGCTAGTATCCAGTTTTCTCCGTGTAGCATCTTTCGCATGCGTTTAACCATTTATAAAGTTTTATTTTATTTGTACTAACTTGTGCATCTGAAATTATGTGCACATTCACATTCTCGTGAATATTGATTCTTAAATTAGTATAATTTTCTTCGCAAAACATAAATTTTTCTGTTAACGCTTCTAACATATGGCGAGCAGCATTTTGTCTCGCAGCCTTTTTTGTAGATGCAGGCTCACCTTCATATAAATATTTTACATTATTTTTATGCATTATGCATTTAGCCTCAAATCGTGGCAATTCGGCGTTATGACCTAGTGTCTTTACAATAAAAATAGGTTTCGAAAAATCGTATTCGACACTTATTTCGTTAAGGGTTTGTACTGCTGAGGATTTCGAGAGGTTTCTTTCCATTGCCATGTTATCTGTAGAAGAGAAATAGCAATATTTTGATTTGTAGATAACATGGCATTGGGAATTCAGTTAAACTAGATGACATTATATAAAATATGGTGTTGATTTTAGCAGAAAATTTAATATTTTTTTTTATATGACGTAGTAGATTTTAAAGTAAGATTTAATTACATATGCAGCGTTGTCACAATAAAATTGAGTTTTATTCACAATTGTATTTGATAACTAGCAATAACTAACAAAATTTTGCCGCCAAATTCGAATTTTTGAATGTTTTGTTATTACTAATTGGCATCTTTTTACAAACATATCGGACATATTTTGCTAATTTAAAATATCTAATTTATTACTGTTTATCATTAAAAGAAACTAAAACGCGTACAAATATTTTGATACCAAAATTAAGAGACGAAGAGATACATAACCTGTAAATTTACAAAAATATGACAAATCGTGCAACTGCACTGAAATGTACTTGAAGAAAGAAAACAAGGTGAAAAGGTCATTTTTACTGTGATTATAATCATGGTACTTACGTAATGAAATTTCGAGAAGTGTACTTTTTAAATACAATTGCACTTTAAATGGTAACAATAATGGTAAGAATACAAAAAATATGAGGACTTCTATGTATATTCAATCATTATTTTCAAGAATTTCAGTGTCAGCATCCGAATCCTCTTTCGGAATTATTATTCTACACAATTTAAAAAGGATCATCCAAACTTACGTAAACATCATAAAAGAGATACATATGTATTTGCGAGGATAAATATTAAAATTGTAAAATTGGATTTACATAGTATAGTGTAAATAACTACTTATGAAGAAGGAGAAGAAGAATTATATAGCGTTCTATTAGAAAAATAATGTTTACATTGACAAAAACTGATTATTTTGCAAGAACCAGTCTTCTAATAGTATAAAGAGAGATGAGAAAAAAACATGGTTAGGATGTTTGTATAGGTAGGTAAACAAAATTGCCTATTGAGGGCTACAAGAAAAAAAACGAATACGTGGTGTGGTCTACTAGGATGGATTTTCTGCAGGAAGGGTTATAAAACTGAGTCTAGGTGCTTAAACATTTAAGATAGACCGAGTGCAGTAATAGCAAACATAAAAATTAAACAGTTTTTCACTGCGAAATGTTTAATTTTTCGAAATGGAATAACGTTGAAGAAAAAGGAAGTAGAGAGGTTTAGTTTAAAATTAAGGAAAGAGTCGGGAAAGACTAGAGGGTGCCATGCATTTGTAACTGTATGCGTGAGGGCTTCTAAAAGGTGTCGTTAAAGAGAGGTATAGGAGTCAATAGTAATTTGTTGAAGTCTTTGACCCTTGAGATGATTTTAGAAAGATTTATAATTTGTTGAAAGATCAAATGAGGGATAAGAAATAAATTATCTTCGAGTAAATAAAGAGAAGCTTCTTGAGTTTTTTTTATAATTTCTCAAATGTGTTCTGAACTTTTTGTAAAACTGGATCATTTTTTATTGCTGAAGAACTGTCAATATTATATGTTTGAATAGAAATTAGCGAAACTTCTTCAAGAAAATAAGTTATTTATTCAGTATCAATGTTGTGACTACTTCCATTGCAAATGTCAGATCTCTTCTTACATCTTGTGATGAATTTGTTATAGTTCTCTATTATCTGATGCTTGAAATGATATAAGACAAACGTGCCTGAATAAGACGAAAAACGATATTCATCTGAAAGGATTTGAATATCAATAATAGGCTCAAGATAAACGCCTAATGAGTGCGAGAAAAGAGAATCGATGTACGAAGTTGTCGCATCAGATGGGGTTACTAGGAATAATATCAAAAAGATACCCGGTGAAATTTGGAGGTTTTAGTTCATTGTGCTTCTCGAAAGCCTGTAAAAAGAAAACAAAAGTTAGTGTATAAGATGGTTTTAATTTTGAGGATTATATCCCTAGTTGTGTGTCTGCTTCTAAGGTTTTGTGCCCATTTAGGAATATCAATGTCATTTCTTTCGAAAATTTCAGTATGAAATAAATATGGCCATAACATGAGCAGATCAATTTGATGCATAAAAACGACGATAAGAGAGTCTATA
>CAKNYM010042984.1:17588-33230 GCA_932195095.1 Andricus curvator | reverse complement strand
TTCGCCATCGCGTGCGGCGGGGGTGAAATTTGTGAACTTTGAGGTCATGGCGCGACCTCTAAATATTAAACGATATGGCCTAGTTTTTCCCAAACATACTTTTACGTCAAAAGGAAACTTTTTATGAGGATCGATGGCGATATTTTCAACTTAAGTCAAATTTGGACCACCCTAATGTCCATTCGTACTTGCGAGGGTTTGACTTCGTTCGTCAAGGTAACTTGTGGGGTGCTTCAAGGAGAGATCCTTAGTCCTCTCCTTTTTGCGCTTTTCATATATGATCTAGAGGAGTACTTAAGAAATCACGATATGCATGGAATTTCAATAGATCACTTATGTGACGTTATCCTGCTTGCTTATGCTGATGATATAGTCGTATTCGCTTACTCTCAGGCTGACTTACAAGCAAAAATTATCTTTATCGCGCAATACGGTGTGAGCAATTTTTTAACGGTCAATGAAGCAAAATCAAAAGTTATGGTATACCACAAAGGTCGGCCATGTGAATACAAATTCTTCTACGCACAGACTCAGCTGGAAGTAGTGAGCGAATTCGTCTATTTCGGTGTGAACACATCAGATTCGGGTCTTTTTTATAAAGAGTTCATAAAAAGAATGTCTGCTGCGAATATTGCTATGGGTGCTGTTTCAAGAATTTTATTTGCATCTAAATCTAATGCCTGGCAAGCTAAGACTACCCTTTTTCGTAGCCTCACGCTTAGTGTTCTTTTTTACGCAATAGAAGTCTGGGGATTAAGGTACTTTGATTCAGTCGAGAAATTACAGTCCTCTTTCTTCAAGAGAATACTAGGCTTGCCATCATACACGCCGAATTTTGCCCTCCGTTCGGAGACAGGTAGATTACAGTTAGCTTTCGATATCTTAAAGTCAGCGTTAAGATGGTTGTCGAGGTTGCTGGGTATGCCTGATGATAGGTATCCTAAAAGATGTTTTCTTAAATTGAAGGCAATGTCCTTAAAACCTGAAGGCAATCCGAAGTATAACTGGGTTCTCTAGCTCAAAAATATGTTCACTCTAAGTAATTCGGAGCAAATGTGGCTTGACTTGGACTCTGTGTCTCTCGATGAAAACATGGATGTTTTTCTAAATAACTTTCCTGACTATCTCTGGCGTTCCGACTATGAAAGATCCCTCCATTCAAGTAGTCTCCAAGTCTTCCCATATCTTAAACTCTATCCGGACTTTCAATCATACCTGCATCTTAGATTACCTTTTCATATAATTTCTATTATTGCTCAACTCAGACTTCTAGGCTCTATCAGGGGTTATATACGTTTTGGAGAATATAAATTTACTTATGATCCTGCTAGACTCTGCCCCATATGTAACCTTTCTGTAACAGAGGATCTTTATCATTTACTAGCTGTTTGTCCTGCCTACTCAGACTCAAGAATATCAATCTTAGGTCAGCCAGCAACCACGACAGTCAATAGTCAGTATTGGTTGAGTCTTTTAAACTCTAGTTGTGCACGCGAGCTGCGCAAAATCGCATTGTACGTCCGTCAAATTCTACAAATTAGAACATTTATTCTGGTGACGTGATTGTTTTGATACTCTCAAACAAATTTATCCTTTATACAATTTTTGTAATATACTTCATTCTATTCTGCTGTTCAATCTGGCCGCATATGTTTACTTTTTGCTTATATTTGTATGTTATATTGTTACTCATTTGTATCGACCTTAGGTCGAAAAACAAATTATGGAATAATAATAATAATGATAATAGTTAGTTAGTTAGTTAGTTAGTTAGTTAGTTTTAATGCGGGCGGGAAGCCCATGGAGAGCTCCCCTGGCGCTCAAGCTATAAAGCCTATTGTGCCACACCCTTACTTATTCACTCTCAGCAGTCGAATCCAGACCTCTTGACGAAGCCCAGTATGTCGACCACTGATCGTGTTGCAATTTCCTCTGTGTCCATAAAATGGGCCCCGAGGATCTGTTGCCTCAGCCTAGCTAATGCCGGGCACTGGCATAATACATGCAGGGATGTTTCGTCATCCCTGCCACATTTCCTGCACTCTGTCGTGGGGTTATACCCCATTTTGTGCATATGATAGTTCAAGTGGTTGTGCCCTGTTAGGGTCCGTACCACTGTCCTTACATCTTTCTTGGGTAAACCCAGGATTTCCCTAGCTCTGCCCATCCTATAGGTATACCCCAGGATGGATTTCGCCTGACGGCAACCCTGGGTTTGTTCCCAGCATTTCCGGTGTTTTGTTCGGATCCAGCTCTTAATGGCCATCCCGACACAGCAAGACGCTATTCCCAGTACCGGTTCCGGTCCTATGAATTCGCTCGCTGCACCGCGTTTCGCCAACTGGTCCGCCTTTTCGTTGCCCTTGATCCCTGTGTGACCAGGGACCCATATGAGAGCCACTTTGTTTTTTTCTGCAAGTTGGTTTAATGCTTTTTTGCATTCCCAAACCAGTTCTGATGTTATGTCTGGTTTCCCTATTGCAGTTAGTGTCGCTTGGCTGTCCGAACAGATCGTAATCTGTTTGCCAGCAGCGTTTTGCTCTATTAGTATTTCAGCACAGCGAAGGACGGCCAGGACCTCCGCCTGGAAGACAGTAGCGTGTCGCCCAAGTGTGATCCCTATACCTTTCCCTCTCTTGCTGTCATAAATTCCTGCTCCTGACCCTCCCTCTCCCTTGGAGCCATCTGTATACCAAATTTCCCCCTGGAGTAGTGGGTTACCATTAGCTTTCCACAGATCCCTGCTTGGGATGCAGACGCGGAAAGCTTTGGCGAAGTTGAAGCGTTTTGTTATTTTATCTTGCCTCATCTGTAGAATCGGCAGTGCGCTGATATCACTCGGGAGTCTAGTGTGTCTAGTCCCCGGAGTCCATCTATTTGCTCTTGCCAGACGGCCCATCGCGTGTGCCGCTCTAGCGGTTATCGCCACATGTAGGGGTTCCTCACAGAGCATGAATCCTATCGCCGCTGTGGGCGCAGTCCTCATTGCTCCAGTCAAGCCCCTAAATGCTAGCGTTTGTAATCTTCGCAGCCTGTCCTGCGTTGTTTTAAGTTCCACCCGTGGCCACCAGACCACGGCCGCATGTAGGAGCCTGGGTTTTAAGACAGCAGAGTAGAGCCAAGCAAGCATTTTAGGCCCTAGCCCCCACGTCAACCCAAATGCTCTCCTGCACATCCAAAAAGTCATGACAAATTTCCTGCATTGGGTCTCCAGGTGCTTTGCCCAGCTCAGCTTGCCATCTAGGATTACTCCCAGATATTTAACCGAGTCTGAACAAGTCAGCTTCCCACCACAGAATACAGGAGCGTCAACTTTCGGAACTTTATAATTTCTCGTGAAAATGACCAGATTGGTCTTTTCCGGATTTACCGAGAGCCCTGAGCTATCGCACCAGAGCTCTACGATGCGCAGCGCCGACCTTATAAGACCCATCAGCGTATCCAGATGAGCCCCCCTGACTAGGATTACAAAGTCATCCGCGTATCCCTGAGCATAGTACCCCTCATTATTTATCCTTCGAAGAAGGCCGTCCACTACAATGCACCACAGGAGGGGCGACAGGACACCCCCCTGTGGGCAACCCCGCGGAGCTATCCCCCTTACTAGGCCTTCACCCCATCTGGTTTCAAGTCTTCTTCGATGCAGCATGCTTCCTATCCAGCAAACTAGCTGGTCCGGCACACCACATCTCAAAGCTTCTCGACAGATAACCTCTGGAGGAGTATTGCTGAAAGCACCCTCTATATCCAAGAAAGCGCCCACAGCGTACCCCTTTTGTTCCAACTGCTGCTCCAATTTTGTCACAACAGCATGAAGCGCAGTTTCTACCGAGCAGCCTGCCTGGAAAGCATGCTGCCCTTTATGTAGCGGGGAGGCCAAGAGCACCTCATCCCTAATGTATCTCTCGACCAGCTTCTCCAGCGTCTTCAAGATAAAAGACGTTAGGCTGATCGGTCGGAAATCTTTGGCAGCAGTGTAGCCCTCCCTCCCAGGTTTAGGTATGAAGGCCACTCTGCCATCCTTCCATGCCGATGGCACGTGTTTAAGGGCTATACTTGCCCTAAATAATTTTGTCAGAGGAGGGACGACTACATCCATGCCTTTTTGTAAAAGCACTGGATAAATGCCATCCGCTCCTGGTGATTTAAAGGGACAGAATGACCCTACGGCCCATTCCACCTTTTTGTAATCAACGACCTTAGCGGCGAAATTCCAGTCGGCCCTTTCCACACCTTGGCCCCGGCCTTCCTCCTCTTGGTCGGTTCGGATTCGCTGAAAACCCGGGAAGTGAACTTCCATCAGGTGATCCAGCGTTGCTTCTTCATCTTCGGCAAACTCACCATTATCGAGCCTTATGAGCCCGAGGCGAGCTTCCGGATTTTTCGCCAGGATCTTGTGGAGCCTCGCTGTTTCCGGAATGTTTTTCGATTCCTCGCAGAAGCCCCTCCAATCTTCCTGCTTATAGTTCCTTATGTTTTTATTGTATTCACACTGGGCCGTCTTATAGATGTCCCAGTCCGAAGGCAATTTAGTTCTATTTGCCCTATTACACAACATTCTTGTCTTTTTACGGAGTTTCTCCAGGTGGGTGTTCCACCATTCTGCTCCCTTCCTAGACTTAATTGTGCTTGTAGGGCAATTGTTCTCATATGATGTTGTCAGAGCCCTTCGCAGAAAATCTGCGGCGTGCTCCAACTCATCAATGGTACCATAGCTTGTGGGAAATTCCGCAAGCCTCCCTTTGAGTTCCTCTTTATATGAGTCCCAAAGTGTATTTCTGGGGTTTCTGATATTAGAAACCACTGGTTTACCTAGGGTTAATCGAAACACAATGTGTTTGTGGTCCGAAAGAGAATCCTCATCGGAAACTCTCCAATCCACTACCCTGCTCCTCAGTGCACCTGAACATAGAGTCAAATCGAGAACCTCACTCCTGTTTTTAGTCTGGAATGTGGGAGTATCACCCCGATTCAGAATCTCCAGCTCTGTGCCCGCTATGTATTCAATTAAATCTCTACCTCTGTCATTGATGTTTGTGCTTCCCCACACCGTGTGGTGAGAGTTTGCATCACAGCCCAACAGCAGAGGGATCTTGTTCTCTTGACAATACCGAATTAGAGCCTCCACCTCTCTGGGAGGCGGGGGTCCCTCGGCGTCGCCAGGGAAATAAGCCGAGGCAATAAATACCTCTAGCCTCTCTCCATTACTGCCCCTGAGTCTCACCTTAATAACGGTGAGATCTCTAGAGCAGAATTTAGGCACCAAGATCGCATCCATACCCTTGACGGCTATGCATGCCCTTGGCGTTTTTTCGCGTGGCCCCTTATATATGGAGCCACATCCTGACAAGCCACAAATCCTTTCCCTGTATAACCAGGGTTCTTGGATTAGGGCGAGCCCTGTCTGCACCACAGACATGCGTCTGGCTAAAACCGCCGAGGCGCCTTTGCTGTGGTGCAAATTAATCTGCGTAATGGAGATTCCCGTCTCAGCCATTGAAAGGCTAATTCGGGGCACCTCCGGACGCTTCTGGGACCCCTGCGGATCCCAGTTGGGTCACCCGGAAGGTAACCCTACTCGCCCCTAGATAGGGACGATAATCTAGAGCCGCAAGGGCTCTGATTGAAGATTCGGGAAGACCAACGACTAGAATCCAGCCTCTCCCCTTCGGCCTGGATCCCTGCCTGTCGGAAAACACCTTCCACGAATCAGTTCGTAGCGACGGGTTCTGAAAACTCAGGCGCCCCAGAACGGTCGCCGGACTCTCGGGATTACCGGGAATCAGTACGGTCGCTCTGCGGTACCTTTGCAGACACTCCGTCCCCTTGACTTCCAAGTTCAGACCTTCTCTAAGCCTGAACATTGGGGTTTTCTCCACAATCCAGTCTCGCGACCAGATATCCGCGGCCTCCACAACGATAGCCCCCGACCTAATGAAGATGTCGTTGAATCTGGGGGCGCGTCCCTCACGGGGTAACGCGTCAATCCCTTTTGAGATTTCATCCCTCAACCTGTCCAAATCCTCGAGAGTTAGACAGTCATCAGGATAACCCGACGCAACGACAACTCTCACCAGGGCGTTGTTGGCCATCTGCGCGAAGGTAAGGCCCTGTGTTACCAGAGCCTTCTGCCGTTTCAACTCCCTGTTTGGGGGAGTTTCTGCGGAGCCCTTCTTCCTCTTGCCTATATAAATAAGCCTGAGGAGTTGCTCCGGGTAAAGTTTGAGCAGCCACTGCCCCCTGTGAGGAGCCTTGGCTGCCGTTTGCGAGCCGCGCATTACGGGCTCTCCTTCTTTGTGCTCCGCTACGGTGCCTCTTCCCTACGGAGAGTTCCGTTAGCTGCACTTCCACGGCTTCGACATAATTGTCTCCACCATCTTCATTATTTCGCACCGCCTCTGGAGGGTTGCCCCCTACGGAGCCTCCCTCTTTTGGCGGTGGGTTGGATGATGGACCCGAAACGGATCCCTCATCGTTTATATTTTGTTTTTTAAAATTTGTTGGAAACATTCATGTCCCACGAGAAGCTAGGGAAATAGGAAACACCCCCCACAGAGCCCCGCTTGCAGGGGGCGGGTCTAAATACTATGGGATTCGACCTGGTGTCCCAAAGTCTCCGTTAAGACACCTCCTTTGAAACCCCCGCCTGACCACCTCTACTGAGGGGGGCAGACCGGGCGTCCAAGGATTTGTTGACCCTGGTGCCATTCAGCCCTCGACACGGCGATCACATCTTAGCTTGGGAGCATGAGAACTCGCGCTCTCGATATTCCAGTGGGCTTTGCCATTACCCCCTGGAAGGATCGCTCCTTGGTTTAAGTCTCACCGACCAGAGTCCGTCAGTTCCCCAGAGTAGCCACACCTCATAATAATGATAATAATAACTTTGAAATTTTAATTCAGATACTCATTTCACAAGATGAAAAACATTTTAAAAATTATGTAAGTAGAATACGGGTATTTCAAATATAAATAAACTTCTACTATATAAATTATAGCCACTATTCAATTACATTACTTAAAAATAAATAATCGATTTATGTCACTTAGTAGAGAAAAATTGAAGTTCAATCTTTATGTAATTTACTATTGTGAAAAAAATTAATCAGGTAATAATTAATTAATCAGTTTACAAAATAAGAAGAATTCATCTATAATTTTTATTAAAACATTCAAATAATTTTTACTTTATCTAATTTTTTTTAATTTGAACTTTCAGTTCTGAAAATTCAATTTAATAATAACCTTTCAAACTAATTCCAGAAAATGTAAATTTTAATAGAATCAATTGATAATTAATTAATCAGTTCACAACATAAAAAGCATTTAACAATTATTTTCATTGAAGCATTCAAATAATTTTTACATTGTATATATTTTTTTGTTTGAAATTGCATTCCTATACATTTAATTTATTAATGACCTTCAAAACTAATTCCATAAAAAATTAAAATATATGTACATATTAATGAATGATTTCGACACATAAAAAGCAATAAACAGTTATTTTCATTAAAACATTCGAATAATTTTTACTTTATATTTTACTGAAAATTTGAATTAATAACAATCTTTTAAACTAATTCCATATAAAAGTAAAATATGTGTACATATAATATGGAAAGCATAATTCAGGTACGTAATTTATCAAAAAAATTATAGCCAATATTCAATTACATAGACTTTAAGTAAATAATCAATTTATGTACTTAATTTCAACAAATCAAAATTTAATGTTTATTTAATTTAATATTGTGAAGAAAATTAATCAGCTAATAATTAATTAATCTGTTCACAACATAAAAAGCATTAAACTATAATTTTCATTCAGGCATTCAAACCATTTTTATTAAAATTTTTTTTTTAATTTTCACTTTCATTTCTGAAAAATTGATTTATTTATTGTTAACCTTTTTCAGTGATTTGAGAAAAAATTAAAGAATACTTACATATAATTTTGAAAATTAAATTCAGATAATCATTTCGCAACATCACAGACATTGAAAGAAATTACGTAATTGGAATAGAGATATTTTAAATGTAAATAAACTTTTATCATAGAAATTATAGCTAATATTCAATATAACCTTAAAGTAAATAATAAATTTATGTACTTAATTGAAACAAATCAAAATCAATCTTCATGTAATTTATCATTTTGAAAAAAATTAATCAGGTAATAATTAATCAATCAATTTAAAAAATAAAAAGCATTAAATTATGACTTTCATTGAAACATTCACTTAATTTTTACTTTACATTTTTTTTTAAATTTGTACTTTCATTTCTAAAAATTCAATTTATTCGTAACCTTTATGCTAATTTCAGAAGAAATAAAACATATTTACACATATATTTTTGAAAACTTAATTGAGATACTCATTTGACAAAATCAGGCACATTTGAAAAATGATTCAATTGCAATAACGGTATTTTGATTATTAATAAACTTTTATTATACAAATGACATCCAATATTCAATTATATAACCTTCATGTATATAATCAATTTATGTTACTCAATTTAGAAAAAAACTGAATCTTAATCTTTATTTAATGTATTATCGTGAAAAAAATTAATCAGCTAATAATTAATTAATCATTTCACAAAATAAGAATCTATGAACTATAATTTTCATTAAAACATTCAAATAATTTTTACCTATTTTTTTTTAAATTTTAACTCTCATTTATGAAAATTTGATTTATCAATAACATTTTAAACTAATTAAAAAAAAATTAAAACGTATGTACACATAAATTGGAAATTTTAATTCAGATACTCATTTCACAAGATGAAAAACATTAAAAGAATTATGTAAGTATTGTATTGTATATTTAATCTCTCCCTTTTACGGGTTTGAGGGCCTCCGCTCCCTGTACATATATTTACATTTCATCCTTAACCTAACTTAACCGCTGCTTATATTCTAATGTTTCGCCTTACTTAAAATAACAATAATATTAATACTATTGGTTCTTAAACTTCCCAAAAATGAGCGATCTTCCAGGGCTTCCGTTTTCTCTTACCATCAAACGGGCACCCTTGCCTTAGACCTCTTCCTGTCCAGAAAACCTCCCCCTTTTTCCCCCCTATCTTCACCCTAATCCTGGTTTCAGTAAAAATTTCCTTTATCCTCTCCACCAACCCTTCCTCTATTCTCCTCTCTTTCATTGCCTGCCATAGCACTTTTCTATTCACTGAGTCAAAAGCTGCTTTAAAATCTACGAACAAGGCGACTAATTTCCCTCTTTTTCTCCCTAAGTTTCTGTTAACCAAGTACTTGAGTACGTAAATGTTATCTATTGTCCCCATCCCTATTCTAAATCCCGTCTGATTGTGTGGAATACTTTGTTTCTCTTCTATCTGATTCTCTAACCTTTTTCTTAGAATTTCTGCGTATATTTTATAACCCACTGGCATGAGAGTGATCCCTCTGTACTCTTCTACCTTCTTACCCTCTCCTTTCTTGACAAGCGGTACCACCAGCCCTGTCATCCACTCCTCCGGCCACCCTTCTCCTTTCCAGACCTTGTTGCAGATCTTCCACATCCCTTCTCTAATCCCTTCTCCTCCATACTTTATAGCTTCGTTCTCCATACCATCCTCTCCTGTAGCCTTGTTTCTTTTCAGTCTATCTATCGCCTGATCCACTTCTTCTCTTGTTATTTCGTTCCCTTCCTCCATTTCTCCCTGGACTATCCTTCTATTTTCCCCTTTCATCCTATTTTGTTCTCCCCCTAACAGACCCTTAAAATAATCTGTCCACTCGCCCACGATTTTTCTTCATTCTATTTCTTTCTTATTTCTTCATTCTATTTCTATTCACTTATATTATTTCTATTTCTTCTATTTCTTCATTCACGCCTTTCCTTCCTCCTCTTTCCCTATTTATCACATCCCAGACCCTACCTTCTTTCATAGCTTTTTCTACTTCTTCCTTGTATTTCTCCTTTCCCTTTTGCTTTTTCCTTTCCAGCATCCTTTCATGTTCTCTTTTTCTCCTGCTGTACTCCACCTTCTCTATTTCTCCTGTCCTCCATTTTCTTACACACTCTTTCATGCTGTCTTTACTCTCCCTGCATTCCTCGTCCCACCAGCCTCTCTTTCCCTCTTCTCTTCCTTCTTTTGTACCTACCTCATCCCTTACCTTCCCAATCGACCCTTTCAACCTTTCAATTAACGAGTCTACTCCCTCCTCATTTTCATACCTAACATTCTGATTTTCGATTGTTTGTTTAAACTCTTTTAATTTATCTACCCCCCAGACTCCTATTTTCGTGTTCCTTTCTCCCCCTCTTTCCTTTTTCCCTCTGTCGCGCTTATAGACGCCACCTTTCAGTGTAGCTATTACTGGGAAGTGCTCAGACCCTATCTCATTCCCCACATTCATACTGCCTATCATATTCCTCATTCTTTCTTCCGCCAGGATGTAGTCTATTACTGTTTCTCCCTTACCTATGAATGTGATCTCTCCTTTTTCATCTGCTTTCATGTTGCCATTACAAATAAACCATCCTGATTCTCCTATTACGTCTAGTAACCTCCTCCCCTCCCGGTCTATTTCCCTATGCTTGGAGCTCCTTATGTAGGTTTCCTTTTCTTCATCTCAAGTCCCTCCCCCTTGCTCGCCAGTCCAGGTATTCAAGTCACCTCCTATCAAAACCAACTCTTCCTTCTTTTCCTCCATCCATCTCCTTATTACTCTCCAACCTTCCTCTTCACCTCTTCTTCTATATACACAAACTACCGCTATTTTGACTTACGGGTATTTCAAATATAAATAAACATCTACTATATAAATTATAGCCAATATCAGTCAATTAATTTAGGTACTTAATTTTAACAAATCAAAATTTAATATTTATTTAATTTAATATTGTGAAGAAAATTAATCAGTTAATAATTAATTAATCTGTTCACAACATAAAAAGCATTAAAATATAATTTTTATTCAGGCATTGAAACAATTTTTATTTTACATTTTTTTTTAATTTTCAGTTTCATTTCTGAAAATTTGATTCAATAGTAACCTATTTTAGTAATTTGAGAAAAAATTAAAACATATTTACATATAATTTTGAAAATTAAATTCAGATAATCATTTCGCAACATCGCCAACATTGGCAGAAATTACGTAATTCGAATATAGGTATTTTAAATGTAAATAAACTTTTATTATAAAAATTATAGCCAATATTCAATTACATAATCTTAAAGTAAATAATCAATTGCTGTACTTAATTGAAACAAATCAAAATCAATCTTCATGTAATTTAATATTTTGAAAAAAATTAATCACATGAAAAATAATCAATCAGTTCAAAAATAAGAAGTATTAAACTATAACTTTCATTAAAACATTAACATAATTTGCAATTTATATATACTTTTGAAATTTGAACTTTCATTTCTGAATATTTCATTTATTAATAACCTTTTAAACTAATTCCAGAAAATGTAAGTTTCAATAGAATCAGTTAATAATTAATTATTCAGTTCATAACATAAAAAGCATTACACAATTATTTTCATTGAAGCATACAAATAATTTTTACATCATATTCTCCTTTAAATTTGAAATTTCAATTCTATACATTTAATTCACTATTAACCTTTTAAACTAATTAACAAACAAACTAAAATATATGCACATATAATTTTGAAAATTGAATTCAGATATAGTCATTTCACAACGTCACAAGCAGTTGAGAAGATTATATGTATAATTACCAATGGAGGTATTTTAAAGAAAAAATAAACTTTTATTACAAAAATAAAGGCCCATATTCAATTACATAACATTCAAGTAAATAATCAATTTATGTTACTCAATTATAGAATATTAAATTTCAATCTTCATGTAATTTGATATTGTGAACAAAATTAATCAGCTAATTCTCAATTAATTAGTTCACAACATAAACAGTACGATAAAATTATTTTCATTGGAACCTTCAAATAATTTTCACTTTGTATATATTTTTATTTTTACGACTTTCCTTTTATTAAATTTAATTTATTAATCATCTTTTAAATAATTCCAGAGAATGTAATTTTTAACAGAAGCAGTTAATATTTAATTAATGATTTCAGAACATAGAAAGCATTTAATAATTATTTTCATTGAAATATTAGAATAACTTGTATTTAATATTTATCTGAAAATTTCGATTATTAATAACATTTCAAAGTAAAACCAGAAAAAATTGAAATATATGCACATATAATTTTGAAATTGAATTCGGATACTCACTTCACAACATCACAAACATTTTAAAAAATTATATAATTGTAATGGAGATATTTTGAAGGAAAAATAAATTTTTATCATAACAATAGCAGCCAATATTAAATCAGATCACCTTAATGTAAAGAATCAATTTATGTGACTTAATTGAAAACAATGCAAATTCAATCTTTATGTAATTCACTTTTTTGAAAAAAAAATGAATCAGTCGATAGTTATTAATAGTTAATTCATCAGTTCATAACATAAAAATCAACCCACAATATCATTTGCTTTCAAACATCAAAATAATTTTTATCTTATATTTTTCTAAAAATTTCAATTATTTATAATCTTTTTAACTAATTCCATGAAAACTTAAAACACATTTACGTATAATTTTAAAGATTGAATTTAGATAATTATCTCACACATCCTAAACATTTTGAAAATTATGAAATTGGAATAGAGGTATTTTAAATATGAATAAACTTTTATTATAAAAATCATATTCAATATTCTATTACATAACGATTCCTTTTATACCACAATCTTACACAAGATGGAGGTTACCTTTTTTCATATGAAGGATTTGAACTTTTATTCCTGAAAATTTAATTTGTTTATGAAATAGAATCAGTTAATATATAATTAATTAGTTCACAACATAAAAAGCATTAAACAATTATTCTCACTGAAACATTCAAAATAGATTTTTTTCATTTGAAATTGCATTTCTATACATTTAATTTATTATTGACTTTTGAAACTAATTCCAGAAAAATTCAAAATATATGTATATGTATATGAATTAATCATTTAACAACATAAAAGCAATAAACAGTTCTTTTAATAAAAACATTCGAATAATATTTACTTGATATTTTTCTGAAAATTTGAATTAATAATAACATTTTAAACTAATTCCATAGAAAAGTAAAGAATATGTACATATAATATTGAAAGCAGAATTCAGATACTTATTTTACAACATCAACAAATTTACAAAAATTATACAATGCTAATGATTAATTAATCTGTTGAAAACATAAGAAGCATTCAACTATCATTTTCATTCAGGCATTCAAAAAATTTTTACTTTACATTTTTTTTTAAATTTTCAGTTTCATTTCTAAAAATCTGATTCATTAGTAACCTTTTTTACTAATTTGAGAAAAAATAAAAACATATTTACATATAATTTTGAAAATTAAATTCAGATAATCTTTTCGCAACATCACAAACATTGACAGAAATTACGTAACTGGAATAGAGATATTTTAAATGTAAATAAACTTTTATTATAGAAATTATTGCTAATATTCAATATAACCTTAAAGTAAATAATAAATTTATGTACTCAATTGAAACAAATCAAAATCAATCTTCATGTAATTTATCATTTTGAAAAAAATTAATCAGATAATAATTAATCAATCAATTTAAAAAATAAAAAGCATTAAATTATGACTTTCATTAAAACATTCAATTAATTTTTACTTTACATTTTTTTTTAATTTGTAGTTCCATTTCTAAAAAATCAATTTATTCGTAACCTTTATACTAATTTTAGAAAAAATAAAACATATTTACACATATATTTTTGAAAACTAAATTGAGATACTCATTTGACAAAATCAGGCACATTTGAAAAATGACTTAATTGTGATAAGGGTATTTTGAATATAAATAAACTTTTATTATACAAATTATTACCAATATTCAATTATATAACCTTCAAGTAAATAATCAATTTATGTTACTCAATTTAGACAAAAACTAAATTTTAAACTTCATTTAATTTATTATCGTGAGAAAAATTAATCAGCTAATAATTAATTAATCATTTCACAAAATGAGAATCTATGAACTATAATTTTCATTAAAACATTGAAATAATTTTTACCTTTTTTTTTCAATTTTAACTCTTATTCATGAAAATTTGATTTATCAATAACCTTTTAAACTAATTTAAAAAAAAAATTAAAACGTATGTACACATAACTTTGAAATTTTAATTCAGATACTCATTTCACAAGATGAAAAACATTTTTAAAATTATGTAAGTAGAATACGGGTATTTCAAATATAAATAAACTTCTACTATATAAATTATAGCCAATATTCAATTAAATTACTTAAAAATAAATAATCGATTTATGTCACTTAGTAGAGAAAAATTAAAGTTCAATCTTTATGTAATTTACTATTGTGAACAAAATTAATCAGGTAATAATTAATTAATCAGTTTACAAAATAAGAAGAATTCATCTATTATTTTCATTGAAACATTCAAATAATTTTTACATTGTATATATTTTTTTGTTTGAAATTGCATTCCTATACATTTAATTTATTAATGACCTTCAAAACTAATTCCATAAAAAATTAAAATATATGTACATATTAATTAATGATTTCGACACATAAAAAGCAATAAACTGTTATTTTCATTAAAACATTCGAATAATTTTTACTTTATATTTTACTGGAAATTTGAATTAATAATAATCTTTTAAACTAATTCCATAGAAAAGTAAAATATGTGTACATATAATATGGAAAGCATAATTCAGCCCTGTTGGCAGTAAAAAGATAGGAAGTCTATCCATTTGAATCTTTTTCAATCTTCAGGATTGAAATAGAAAGGAAAAATGTATCCTTCCTTATCCATGCCAATCTCTTTCTATCTCTTTTTTAATCTACAATACCCTCTTTCCTCTTGAATGTCAATCTTTGTATCTTTCTGTATCCATCGTTTATCTTCACCAATCATTTCCTATCCTCCAACTATCCACGCCAATATTTCCTTATTCTTCGCCTATCCACAACAATCTTTTTCTATCCCTTTCGCAATCAACTCCATGTCTATCCTTAATCTAATAATTTTTATCCTTTTCTATCCTTTTTACAATCTACTAGAAAGCCTATCCTTTTCAGTCCACACCTTTCAATCCATCTCAATCCTTATATAATAATTTAAATCCTTTTCTATCTCTCTTGAATAATATTACCACGTTTATCCATTTAAATCTTTACATTTGTATCGATGTCTATCCTTAATCTAATCATCTCTATATTTTTTCCATCCTTTTTAAAATCTACTAGAAAGCCTATCCTTTTCAGTCCATACCTTTCAATCCATCTCAATCCTTATATAATAATTTAAATCCTTTTCTATCTCTCTTGAATAATAATACCACGTTTATCCATTTAAATCTTTACATTTGTATCCATGTCTATCCTTAATCTAATCATATCTATATTTTTCCATCCTTTTTAAAATCTACTAGAAAGCCTACCCTTGTCAAACCATACCTTTGTATCCATATCAATCCTTATATAATAATTTCAATCCTTTTCTACCTCTCTTGAAATACGGTACCAATTCTATCCACGTCAATCTTTACCTT
>CAKNYM010042984.1:0-17578 GCA_932195095.1 Andricus curvator | reverse complement strand
ATTTAAATCTTTACATTTGTATCCATGTCTATCCTTAATCTAATCATCTCTATCCTCTTCTATCCTTTTTAAAATCTACTATAAAGCCTATCTTTTTCAATCCATAACTTTCTATCCATGTCTATCCTTTATCTAATCATCTCTATCCTTTTCTATTCTTTTTACAATCTATAAGAAAGCCCATCCATGTCAATCCATACCTTTTTATCCATATCAATCCTTATATAATAATTTCAATCCTATTCTATCTCTCTTGAAATACGGTACCAATTCTATCCACGCCAATCTTTACCTTTCTATACGTATCCTTGTATAATAATTTCAATTCTTTTCTATCTCTCTTGAATTATATTGCCAAGTCTCTCCGTTTCAATTTTTACCTTTGTATCCATGTCTATCCTTAATCTAATCATCTCTATCCTTTCCTATCCTTTTTAAAAATCTACTAGAAAGCCTATCCTTTTCAATCCATACCTTTCTATCTATGTCTATCCTTTATCTAATCATCTCTATCCTTTTCTGTCTCTCTTGAATTATATTACCAAGTCTATACATTTCAATCTTTACCTTTCTATCCATATCTATTCTTGTATAATAATTTCAATCCTTTCTATCTCTCTTGAAGTATATTACCATTTATATCCATTTCAATCTTTATTTTTCTATCCACGTCTATCCTTAATCTAATCATCTCTACTCTTTTCTTTCCTTTTAAAAATCTACTAGAAAGCCTATCCTTTTCAATCCATACTTTTTTATCCATATCCATCCTGGTATAATATTTCAATCCTTTTCTATCTCTCTTGAAGTATATTACCAAGTCTATCCATTTGAACCTTTACTTTTTTATCAATATCTATCCTTAATCTAATCATCTCTATCCTTTTCTATCCTGTTTACAATCTACGAGGAAGCTTATCCTTTTCAATCCGTACCTTTCTATCCATATCTATCCTTGTAATAATAAGCGTAGCTTTGATTGGAAGTAAATGTAAATATTATATCATGAAGGGAAATTATATATATATACCCAAGAAGATTACAATTATATGTGCGATTTTTTTTAAGTCTTCATACAATATATTATTACAATAAATGCTATAATTATACATTTTCAATGATAACTAATTTCATTTATAAATTGCAAATAACGCACGGGTTGAATTCATCTTCAAGTATCGTCTTTACTGAATTTCGATAGTATTGGGTAATCTAGATACATAAATAGAATCTTCATCCAGTTGCATGAATACCATTTTCTCATAAATAAGTGTAATAGGAACTGTAACTAGTTCGTTGTTTTGCACTACCTTCTTTATGTGAGAAACGGATATCAGTGCGTCTGGAACAACTGAAAATAAACTTAAGGTAACGTATGTCTTGCCATTGATGTATTTAAAATCCTGGATTTCACCTATTTCTTCAGATTCGAGTGTAACAACGGTGTCTTTAGTCTTGTTAGGTCTACTGTACTTTGTGCTGTGAAGTACTGTTAATTTATACAGGCACCGATTAAATAATTGTGTGGCATCTTCAGTCACTCCAATGAATCCAAGAAGTACACTACCATCAGTTGCCTTGATAGCATCCTTACAGTCAGGATAGGAAATTAATTTATCGCAATAATCCTTGCACACTTCAGATGATGCAAGTTTTTGGCAAGTGTAATGAAATGTAAGCCTCTGTAGTGTCTTCTTTGCTATTTGATAATAGGTACCTTTTGGTCCAGTGATTGCTCGTTTCAAATAAAAAATAGCATTTTCAAATGGAAACGTAGAGTTGGCCCATAGTGGTCCTGTCCTTCGGACAGATTCAGCTAAATGTAACAAACTGTGTACATTAAAGGTCATAATGCTGTTACCAAACATTTCTTGACATTGTGCAACGAAAACAAGCAATTTTTCTTCACATGTTCGCAGTTCGAACTCAGAAATTGATTCCTAAAGCAGTATAAAAATACTGTCTACCAGTAACTGGTAAAGCTGAAAAACCTCATCTGGTATCAAACCTTGTAGACATATTACGGAATAAAATAGTAGCCATGCTCTCCACTCAGAAGCTTTCCACTTTCCTTTATCAGTAAGTGCTCTTGGCATACGATGGATTCCGTGAGGTGGAGTCATTTTCAAAATTCTCCCATTTAGTTGTCGAATACCGTTTGCTGTAATAATTTTATTTTTAATCCACGTATTCAAAAGGTATTTTACCACTCCTAATACATCTGCATGTAAATAATCAATGGGAAATCCCCACACCATGTCAAAAGCCAAAAGTGTTAGCAGTACCGAAAAACCCTTCACTCCATTGACTGTTGGGAATTCAGTCATTTTTACGTTATTTAAATCATTTCTATGACTTTCGTCAGTCCTTAAAGCATCATCCTCACTTTTTAAAGGATAACGCATCGCACCATCAGCATACAAGCCGGGCTACAGAGTCTACTGGACTACAGACAGGAACTATTGTCAGTCTTATAAGCATTCCATTTTTGTCGATGATTTCAATGCCCTTCTCTGCTAAGAAATTTGATTGTGTGACAAAGTGTTTTAAAAATGAGTTCATAAATTGTGCCGATGGTTCTTTTTTATCAATGCTAAGCCCAGCCAAAATTGGATACTTAAACCGAAGTTTAGGAGCCAATTCGTTTATAATGAGCTGTATTGGCCAGAAAGATCTCGTTCCACTGTTGCACACCGGAGCACCATCCGTAGAGAAATTTTATGTGGCAAGGTAAGACGCATCCGAGTATTTTTTCTGAATTTCTTTGTATAATTGACCATCATAAACGTCTTTAATATTTCCTGAGTTATTTTCACGGCGTTTGACACCAGCAATACCCATCAATAATGCATTTTTAATTTCTTCGTCCTTCAACAATACCTCGATTTGATATTTTAAATCAATTGAAATTATATAATTCGAAGACTCCGTACTTAAGTCATATTCTAAGCCGCACGTACATTTTACGTAGCATTTTTTAAAGTTTCGTTTAGAAGTAGGAGGCAGCAACGGGTTGAAACATTTAGTGCATAGAAAACACAAAAGAACTACATCATCGGATGGATCATAGAGCTGATTAATAACATATTTACTCGTATTCCATTCTTGGAATGTTGGTCCAGCGAAAGCTTTGCACATTTCAAAAAGTGCATCTCTGGCCTCATACGTAGAATGGAAACGTATACTATAAGCCATTACGATAAGGGATACGTCACGAATCGACAGTTGAGCTTCAGGAAACATTATCACGTGATTCATAGCTTTCAAATTGGAAGACGTTTCTGCATTTTGAAAAGCGTTTTCCTCGTTATCGTCACAACAATCTTCGTATTCTTCCAATTCGCTGTCACTGCTTACATCAATCGAAAAATTGGAGTTAAATAAGGATTGTAGATTATGGCATTCAATTTCAATAGGTGATCCATCACATACATTTTCTTCTTTCTGCAATTCCATACTTTCTGTTGTACAATGGTCGTTGTCCTTATCTACTGTCTCCGATGATTCCGGGATAACAGAATCTATGTCAACATCCATAAACGTTAACGATGAAGTAAACGAAGTTTGTTTTTCTTCCAGCTGTAGTCCGTCGCCCTTCTGACTTGCTGATGTAGTTGAATATGCAAAAAAAAAAGGTGTTTCTTAGTTGATAGTATATCCGATACACACACATATAATATTGACGAAATAAGATAACGCGATTAGCAATCAGAGAAATAAAAAGTATTTGTGGCAATTAAAAATGTCACGATGCAATGGAATAAGTGCAGAATTGAATGTCAAAAAATATAAAATTGGCAGGGCGTAAAAATATTTGCCCTTTTCAGAAATCAAGTTTGCTTAACATTTGGAAGACATTCGCTTATTCATACGGAAATTCGGGATATCGGGGAAAAAATCGAAGAAAAGTTTGCAATTAATACTTTTACTAGAATCTCTGTTTCATTTATCAAAATTTGAAGAACCCAGAGACAAGTTTCATTCGAATTAAAAAAAATTTGTTTCTTGATTTGAAGTAGGAAATTTGATCGCATTCTTTAAAAAAAGTGATCCAAAAAAAGTTGACTTGATTTAAACGAAATTTTCTTTGACACAAACAAATTTTCTTTAAACACAAAGCAAAAACAAGATTTCTTCAATTCATTTAAATTTTAGAAATTTCTGTAAAATCTACAGAGAATAATTTTGTAATTAATATTTTTAAAACTCAACACAAAATTCGGACTAACCAAAAATACCGAAAAATTAAATATCGATTATAAATAGACGAAAAATAAAAATACCGAATTATAAATGCCTTAATTTCATAATTTCCGAATTATACATTTAATTAATAACTCATAAAAATATCAAATTATTAAATTCATAAAATTTAAATTTGCCAAAAATTGATTTTATTCATATAATTCCATAAATTAACGATTAAATCTTTATAATAATTAATTAGTTACATATTTCTCGATATATCAGATGTGAACTTAAACTGTACATTTGAATGTAACAATGTAATAAATAATTCTGAAATTTTGAAGTTCGGACATTTATAATTCGGTATTTTTGGTTAGTCTCCTCTGCCAAAGTAAAAATAAAATTTATTTCTGCTAAAATTAATTCTACAAAATTAAATTATAAACGAGAATACTCTGCAAAAGCCAGTATCATGATTGTTTTATTATGTAAATTTTAAGAATTGTACACAATTTTATTTTATACAATTCTACAGAATTCTACAGAAAAAAATGACTGAAAAGTTCTGAACGTTTAAATGAACGAATTTTTTAGTGATTTTATTTTAAACTAGAAACAGTTTAAAAGTATTGATTCATTTGCATTGAAAAAAATCTGCCTGCTTCGCGGGCACATTCTCATCGCGCGCTTCGCGCGCGGCTCGCTTCGCTCGCAAGTTTAAGCGCGCCTAGGGCGCGCGACTGTTGAATCTCCCGCTTCGCGCACGATCATATATTTATCTCGCGCTCGATTATGTCTTCACCTCGCGCTACGCGCTCGGAAGTATTTACATCACGCTTCACGCTCGGTTCCTCTAGATTTTTGAACTTCGTGTTCGATTTCGATGAAAGGAAAAAGCTTATTTGCAAACATTATAAAATTATCAAAACCTCTACATATGAAATGATTGTTAAATTTGTTTTTATTTTCTACTGAAAATGAACTTTATTTACTTAAGATTCTATCGACCTTAAGGAACACATTCTCATCCAGACACTCGCGCTTCGCGCTCGATTTTTGATTTGAAAATCATTTGAACCTTGCGTTCCACGCTGGGTTCTGTGCACCGTATGATAGAAACAAAAAAGTTTGAGTGCACTTACGGCGCGCGATTTGGTCGTCGCGCTTCGCGCTCCGAAATACACTAATGGCGCACTTTGTATGTATACCATTAAGCCATTTCCCTTTCAGGGTAGGCGTGACACTACTCGATTCGGGTAGTGTTTCTAGATGGATAGTTTTCTTGTAGTTATAAATAACTACAAGTTTGGGCTCACCACACCCACCATATGCCAACAGCACGCAGTATTCTCGAATGGTCACCCATCCAAGTACTAACCGCGCCCAACGCTGCTTAACTTCAGTGATCTGACGAGAACTGGTTTTTTCAGCGTGCTTTGCGTTATATGTTCGTCATATACAAATTACTAAATTTGTATTTGATTTCAAATGAAGAATAATGATATAATTTAGGCGACAAATTTTATTAGTTAAAATGTTATTTTAGCTTGTGCCGTTTACCAAAAAAGTTAATTTTTTTCATTTTGAATATATTCTTACGACAAAAATTTATTACAAGTTTGTAAATCTTTTTTGAATGCACAATTTTTGTTCATTCATCTGTTTTCGTACATTGCATTGTTTTTCCAAAAATTTGATTTTTTACTGTCAATGTTATTTTCACGAATAAAACAAAAACTACGCATCCTATCGAAATATGATTAATAACAAATTTGTAGCCCTCCTTTGCATAAAAAATTTCATGTTTCTCATTTTTTTCGTAGCTTGTGTTATTCGTCTAAAAATTTAATTCTTCTATTTTCAGTACAGTTTTTTACGAATAAAACAAAAACTACGCGTCATATCAAAAAGTGAATAACAACAAATTTGTAGATCTTTTTCAGGTGCACAATTTTGGTCGATTCGTCTTTTATCGCATCTCACATAGTTCGACAGCAGAATGGAATTTTTGATTTTTTAATTATTTTTTTGTGCGATCAAAATTTGAATTTTTGATTTTTCGAAAAATTCAAAAAGTTGTTATGAAATTATTGTAGGGCGTTCAAAAAGTTTTTCGGGTTAAAATGTTCATTTTCGTTTGTTTTATGGAATTTTGAAAATGTTATAACTCCGGTAATTTTTTTTTATTCAAAAAAGTCATTGAGATAAATTGTTCGAGTTTTTGAGTACTATAAATGGCCGTACATAGAATTGTTGAAACTTAAAAAAATGGTCTCAAAAATTTTCAAAATGCTCTAACTTTTTGAATTTTCATCCAAATTAGCTGGTTAGCGAACTTGTTCTTTCTTTTTAGGCCTTAAAAACGTGTGCCGAAGCACAATCCAATCTGATTATTTTCTCGAAAGTTATCGTGCCTACAGACTACAGACAGACAGACTACAGACAGACAGACTACAGACAGACAGACTACAGACAGACAGACTACAGACAGACAGACACCTTCGTGAAAATCGACAAAATTTACATAAAACCAATACCTTCTCATTACAATGAGAATGTAATAAGTCTGTATGAAAGAAAATTGTAATGTCTATTGTTATTTTTGGTTGGAGCAATATTTATTTCTAGATAAAATAGAATTGGGAAAAAATATTATTTCATTCATTTGAACGTTCAAAACTTCTGGTATATCAGAAAAAATGTCTTTTTAATTATGTTGCATTATTCTGTACAGTAATTATTTATTTAGATTAAAAAAATTTTTATTTCATATCACAATCATTGAATTAACTTATGCAGAACATTCACGTACATAATTTAATTTTGTATAGTTAATCGTAGCCCAAACAAATATTTTCACTTTGTACAAAATTTAAGGGTAAAAAGCTTGACACAGCCAAAAGTTTGTAGATTTTAACTTTTTTTAAAGCTTAAAAAATTAACTGTGTAGATTTTTTTTATTGTGGAGTTTATTTTCCAAACCAGAATGCAATACTTTTGATTATTTTACCTAAACCTAAATATAATTTTAAGTTCTTGAAACTTACGAGCAAACACAAAAAATCCTAAACTTGGTTATATGTATGCTAACGCATTAACTTCGGCGGTATGGTCTCAAAACTTTGTTTAAAAACTGCGAACTTAAACCATAAACAAATCATTTGATAAATATTACAATATAATTATATAGGCAGTTTTACCACTTTTTTACTCACCTTGAAATTTCCCAAGTTTTTTCTTCCACCTTGTTCGAGTACTCGGGTGTACATCCCTTGGATTATAATTGGCATCCAGGATCATTTTATTTTGTCGTCTCCTTATAGTACTTCCATCAGCTGGAGCTTTTTTTTATTTTCGCTGCTCATTGCCGTATATGTTTGAAATGTGATGATAAATAAAACAAATTTCTTGTGAGCGTACAAGAAATAGACACTGACATATACTAGGTTTACTAGAGATCAGCTGTTCACTTAAGTTCACTTAAATCTTCGATCTTCTTCGATATTTTTCGGTAATGTTCGGTGTTTCAGCGCGAAAGAAGAATTTGAAAATTTCGAGACCACGTGAACATTGGACCTTTTCTTTGTCTCTATTGTCAACATGGCGGCACCTGAATACAACTTAGAGAAAAACATAAGAATATGAATTTTTTTCTGAAGATTTTCATACAAAAAATATTACTATTAGATATTTTTTCCCTCTGTATATTTTAAAAATAAAATGCTGTACAAACCGAAAGAATATTTAAATCTAACATTTTACGAATAAAATGAAAAAATAGAGTTTTAATCTATAAAGCCTGATTGATCATCACTTTAAATGTTGCACGTACGTATTTTTATAAAAAGGTATATTAAAAAAATCAATGGTCCAGTTGTAATAAAGGTCTCAAATTTTACAATCATATTATAGTTTTGAAATGTTAAATATTTTTAACAATAAATTGTAAAATTGCTCAATTGTGCATATTTAAAATGTTTAATTATACAATATATTGAAGACTACTAATTTTATAGTGAACAAACTTTAACACTTAATATAAATAATTATTCAATATTCCATAACCCTTAGAGTTTTAAAATATTTATGCTCAATTTAAAATATTGAATAATTTTTTTAATGCTTAGGACGTTTTTTAAGCTACCAAGCTTTGAAATCAAAGTTTTCAAAACTGAAAAGATATATTTTAATTGATTTTCTACTACTCTAACTTCTGAAGGTTCGAATTCTAATTTAGATAATGCTTAAGTCAGTTTTTTCAAATTAATGAAATTTTACAATTTTTAATATTTTACTTTGACATAATGTAAAATGTTGAATAGTTGTAGCGTAATTTGGAATATTGTTAAAAAACTGCAACTTCGAAAGCTTTAATTTTTAATTACTTGACGCAGAAACGAAAAAAGAAGCAATTATGAGAATGGATAAGGAAAGACTGCGGCATCCACCATTATCGAAAGTCAATCCTCCATCATCCTCAGAATCTGATTCGGGATGTGTTACAAAGCCTAGTTCTCGAAATTTGATGACGAAAATTTCGTCGAAGCGAGTTTTTAGACCCTCAGAATTAAATGAATCGGAGTTTGTTAAAAACAAGATACGCAAATTACGCGAATCTTACTCTCCTTCCAGAAAAGTTTTATTGAAGGAGGGCGATGATGATGTTCCTGAACCAGCAGACTCTGAGACTGAAAATTTGTCCGACGACGAGGTAATTTAAAACATGCAGACCTATACTACTTAAAAATTTTCAGGGTAGCGACATGACCGGGAAACCGGGATATGACCGGGAATTTAATAAAAAGACCCAGAGTTTACTTCTGATTGCAGTAAAACTCAAGTATTCATTCTTTTAATAATTATCTGCACTATATGAATTGGTTTGAAGTTTCAAACGTATAATCTGACGATTTTTTTTTCATTGAATGGAATGTAAAAACGCAAAAAATGTTTCCAAAGTTCCCAAAACCAAAAATTTCTAATTATTTACTTGCAGAAATTTACCCGGCGTTGTCCGGGATTTGAAGAGATTTCATTAAATGTAAAGGAATTCTAAAGAGATTTTACAGGATTTCAAGATATTTTAACGAATTTGAAGGAATTTGAGAAGATTTCAAGAGATTTTAATGAACTCCAAGGGATTTTGAAATATTTTAAACGCTTTTAGGACATTAATAGGAGATTTAAAACATTTGAAAGAATTTCAAGTAATTTTAAGGGAGTTCATTTGATTACCTCCAAATTAGAATCAAATCCTTGAAATTTCTTAAAATCATTTAAGGTGTCTTGAAATCTCTTGAAAATCCTTAAACTCTCTTGAATTATTTGAAATCCATTGAAATTCCTTACAATCATTCTTGAAATCTTGTGAAAACTGTTGAAAATGCTCCCGTAAATTTCTATTAATAAAGAAATAAAAATAAAGTGGTTTTGTGAACTTTTTTCGATATTCGTAATACATTAATAAATCTAAAAGAATAGAATAAAATAAGTTCTTCAGACTAAAAACTTCATCCCAATACTATTACTATATATGAGAGACTGTATTTTTATCTTTTCCACCATAAAAAAAACATTTTGCAATTTTTTGCTCTATTTTGTTACAGGATGTTTAGAATGAAATTATATTAACGAAAATAAGAGGCTTCATCATCTTCATTTTTCAATTTTTAGAAATTCTTATAATCTGATTGAAACATTCTTATAATCACCTTAATATTATAATCATTAATTAAAATAAATCTTTGCATTTTGCGGTAAATATAAATATGTTACTTTTAGTTTCAAAAACTTGAACGGAAAAACTGGGAATTTGAAAACGTCCGCCGAATCTCCACCCTGATCTTTCAATTTTTCTTTTATCACTTTTTTACCGATTTTATTCTGATTACATATATTTACATACAAGTATTTATATCATTGTCTACAATTACCGGGGTCTTATTTTTAGATTGGCGAAAGAAGATTGAAAATTTCCTCAAATGAAAAGGTGTTCATTTCCCCAAAAGAACTATCCCAGGGGCGTGGTTTTCAGGCAAGCGAGAAAAAACTGAGGGAACACATTAAGAATTTAGAAGCTGAGTTAGCTCATAAAAATGAGACACTAAGAGAGAAAGTTGAAAAAATAGAGATGTTAACGAAACTTAATGAAGCTCTTCAAAATAAATTATTGTCGAGGCTGGATGCGATGGACAGCACGTGGATCAAAATAAGTTAAACAATTATATTAACGAAAATAAGAGGCTTCATCAGTCTTCATTTTTCAATTTTTAGACATTCTTATAATCTGATTGAAACATTCTTATAATCACCTTAATATTTCTGAAGTAACTGTTGTTTAACGTAGTTTTGGATAACTCTTAACCTCAATCTCACTTTGAATTAGCAAAGCAAAGTAAATGGCTTTCATAATTACTTTTTTATGATTTGTAATTACTTTCAGAAAATATTGAAGATATAGAACAAGAAACCGCTAATGCCAATGGTAAAGAGACCTTCGAGAAAGTGGGCGCAATTAGGAAGGACAAGGTGATATGCTTTATACTTTTTTTTAATTTACCTTATTTAAATAACAAAATCCTTAACGGTGATGCTGTTTCAGATACATTTCAGAAAATGTTTGTAAAATGTCTGGCTCGAGCTACTTTTGGCTTAAACACTCTTTTATAAAGCTCGGTTTGCGGAAAGATCTCGAACCGAAATCGAAAAACAAATCCACAGGCGAGAACACGCCTAAATGCACAAATTATCCAAGCGTTACAGGGTATACTTACATATATATGTTGTGACGGGGTAATTTGTACCCCGCACAAATACATCTAAATCTGTGAAAATTAGCGTCAAAAATCTTTCTACTGGGGATATGAGTTCGGAATCACGGATCGAATCCACGGACTGTCTGCGAACAGTACAATATTAGCCGTGAATATAAGAGTTCCGCGGCTAATATTTCAAGGAATTCTAGTTTTGTTGTGATCAGAATTATTATATTTAATATTGAAGACTGTTAACGTCAATAACAACTCAAATTCTAGATGGGATATTAGCCTAGAATATGAGAGTTCGACGGCTAATATCACATCACAACGTCATAATAAATTTTATATTATTATTGGTAAATTGTATAAACTCACCTTGACTGTTACATTAAATTTAATCAGTTGAAAATATGAATGGTTCATCACCTGTCAAAAACTGGGAGGTTAGGCCATCCGACATGAGTCACCAAATTGTCAGACCAATGGGTTCCAAGTGCCTTATTATATTTTATTTTTATTTTATTTTAATTCCTCTTGTTTTTCTTTGTTTATTTCATATTCAACTCGGGTGGAAGGGTGGATCAACCACCCCCCACACAACAATAACAACAACTGTCAGATTGTACGAGGTTGGCTGCATTGGATGTCTGCTGTCACCAGGGACTAAGAAGAGGAGATTTTCCTGGCGCATGCGTAATGGACGGGATTCCCATACGTGCAAGAGCGCCCGGAAAAACTAGGAGTAAGCGGCCATGGAGAATCTGCGTGCTGACCTAAGTCCGCCCCACCCCTGGACCATCGACTAGTAGCATATAACGCAGGTGGACTGTGCGCCACCACGTAGCGGGGGAACGAACCTGGCGGTTGTCCTTCTCTTTCGCTCGTCCTCTCACTCTACAGTACGACGCTCGTACTCGGGTGGCGCTCCGACTCCTATGAGAGGGAGAACGGGGACGCCACTCTTAAAATATTCATTCGTGATTCTGGACTCAAGGCGATTGCCTCGCTAAAAATTTAAAGAGGAGAGATTAAAGATAAAAGGAAAGAATCGGACGGAAGTTACAGGCTAGAATGGAAGGATTGAGAGGACGTAGGAGAGGAGGCCGGATACTGCCAGGTAGGTGTCCTTGTGTTTCTCCCTTGTAACAAATTTAACTTCTCATTTTCAACGTCGTGTGTCGAAGTGGTAGGCACACGCCGTTGAAATTTGTGAGTTGCTGACCTCGGTCAAGGTCACGGGTTGCCATTGAATCCGTGAATGTAACTTAAAATCGGACAATTTCGCAAATGTTGTGGGTTGGCATGGAACCCCAACAATGATTGATTAATTAAATGTGGGGTCCAGTTTTACGGTCGGGCTGAGTGGGCAACGGCCACTCGTATTAATATTGTATTGGGAGTACATATTGTAACAATGTTATAATGAATTAGATCAGTGCGTGTGGTTAACCTGTTGACTTTCTTATGACTTCACCTCTCACTGCGTCTTCCCCTTACTCCGCCACTCTACCGGAGCTAGAGGGTAAATAAACCATTTTTCTCAGTAGGAGATTTTGTTGTACTATGGTAAAGTGGTTCTTTTGGTAGTTTTGGAGTTGGAAAAACTACCTGGCGCCCTTCAGGCATTTCTTGGACTCATTTTGAGTCCAAGCTTTTTCGTAATCAATAGAATTGGGTATTTGCATTGAAAATAACGTTATAATGTCTATAATGTTTATGCGTAGAATTATAAAAATTACTATTTGTCAAGCATTCTTTTTCAAAGCTTCATTTGGAATATGTATTAGTCATTAAAGTTGATGTAATGAATTTCACTTCATTTTCAGATGCTTTTCAATACTGGGCTTCCAAGTGTTCACCTTCCAATGATTCTGTCATCATTCAAACCGTCAGAAGTGATACTCCTAACATTTTAAGCAGATATATAACACAATTGAGAGGAGTGCATTGTGAGAAAAAAATAGGTAAATACTGGAATCATATTAACTAAGTTTGATAAGAATATAAATATTTTTTCAATAATTAAAAAATACCATAATTTGAGTCTGACTTAATTCGGCCACAATTTGTGCCTTTATACAATGATAAACGTTTATTCTTTAGCCTGCTGGCCTTAAAAAATTGACTTGCTTACACATCCATTTTTTACAGAATTTTCTTAAAACTAACCCTTAAAACTAACATCCTTCCACAACTTATCTCTAACGCCGCTCGCTCTTATCGCATTGCCTTCCTCGGTTCGCCTCGCCTCGCTCGCATGTCCCTACTTTCTTGCTTTGTCTCGCATTACCAAACTCTGCCTCCGCGGTTATTACCTAATACTTATCTACTATTTACAATATTTACATTTACTTATATTTACTTCCTCCTCTATTTACAATCTTTCCTTCTCCATTCCTCTTCCTCCTTCCTTCTCTTCTTCTCCATCTTACCCAAAACTCCCTTCACCCATGCTACTGCCCTTTTGTCCCCCCTTTCATGCATAAATACCTCCATGCTTATCTCACTCCTTTCCACCTCTACGCACTCCTCCAACCAGTGCTCCACTCTTGCCTCCCCCTTCCCACATAGTTCACACATCCTCTTTTCCCTAGCGAGCCAGAACCTATTGAAACCCTCCATGCACCCACATCTCATCCTCGCTATAAGCTCCTGACTTCCTTTCTCTCCTTTCTCACACAAATATTGCGCTCTCGCCCTTGGCATAATCCACACATAGTTCCCATTAAACCTTGTCTCTCTTATTCTCTCTTCCCCTGCTGTCTTCTCTCTCTCCATGCTGTTTTTCTTAACCAACTCATATACCTTCCTTCCTTCCTCATGCATCCTTCTCACTTCATCCATCTGCAGTCCATTCGTTCTAAAATACCTTTCTCTTTCAACCTCCATCTTCCCGCCCCCTCTCCTGTTCTCCTTCTCCCACCAACACTCCCTAACCAGCTTACTTCCCCCCTCTTCCAAAAATTTCTCCTCATATTTACACGCTCGACTCCCCGCTAGAATCCGTACACTAGTTCTCCCCGTCTCCCTCCTGACAATATAATTAGGCGTGTTCCTTGCCAGCCCCAGTGTCCACTTTACATATCTCTCCTGTATCCTATTTACCTCTTCGCTTTCCTTCCACCCCCACACCTCTACTCCATACAATAGCACACTCATCACTAGTGAGTCAAACAATTTCATTCTCCTTCCAAAATCATCTGCGAATAACTTCTTTCCCAACCCCCACACCTGCCTCATCACAACATTTGCCCTTCTCACTCTCTCTTTTATGTGACCTTGGACTTTTCCGCATTCAATTCTAACCTGTCCTTATCCAGGTATCTTTCTCAACCTCTTCATCATTTCCTTTAAGGCCTCCTCGCTTTTTTCCAACAACACTATGTCATCTGCATACGCTAGCGACCAAATTCTAACCCCTCCTATCCTGACTCCTCCTACCACTCCGGCCTCCAGCTTACTTTCCATATCCGCAATTAAAATCGCAAAAAGCGTTGGGCTAAGCGGACACCCTTGTCTTAACCCCCTATCCATCCAGAATCCCTCCGAAATCCCCTGTCCTCCTCTTACCTTATCTTTGGTCTCTTCATATATCTCCCTTACCCTCTCGATCAGGCCTCTCTCCACTCCCATATCCTCCATCGCCTCCCACAACCTCCCCCTATCCACCGACGGAAACGCGCCTTTTAGATCCACAAAAAACGCGTACACTCTCGACCCCTTCTTCGCTAATTCTCTATCCACAATGTGCTGCAGAACGTAGATATTGTCGATAGTACTCCTACCTGCCCTAAAGCCCGCCTGCGTCTCCGGCAATATTCCTTTCCCTCGACATCCTTCCGCAGCCTCTCCGCCACCACTATCGCGTATACTTTATATGCCGTATTCATTAGCGTAATTCCTCTATAATTTTCCTGCCTATCCCTATCTCCTTTCTTATACAGAGGTACTATCAACCCTTCTCTTCACCCTCGTGGGAATCCCTCCCCCCTCCATACTTTCTTCACTACCTCCTTCAGCCTCTCCCTAACCTCTTGTGTACTAAACAGCCATGCTTCGTTCTCTACCCCATCCAGCCCTGCTGATTTTTACCTTCCTAACTTCCTTATCTGTTTCTCTATCTCCTCGTCAGTCAACTCCTCCATCTCTGCCTCCCCCGTTCTTCTACTCCCATCATCTCTCTTCCTTGAATCCGAGCCCTGGAATGATTCTTTAAAAAACTCCCTACACTCCTCGCTCCCTATCTTCTCGCTTATCCCTACTCTCCGCTTCCTATACCTATTTATTATCTTCCAGACGTCCCCCTCTGTCTTAACATTTCCTAACTCCTCCTCCAGCTCTTTCTCCTTTTCCTGTTCTTTCTTCTTACACATCAATCTAAACCCCTTCCTCATTTCTACGTACTCCTCCCTTTTCGCAGTACCCTCTTTCCACTTCTTATACTTCCTCTTCAGCTTCCTTTTCATCTTTTTACATTCCCTATCCCACCACGGCTTCACCATTCCTTTCTTCTTCTTTTTAAATACCTTCTTTTGCACACACCCTTTCACTTTCTCTTTTAAATCCTCCCATATCTCTTCCACCGTCTCCCCTTCGAAGCGCACCATCCCTAACTGCTCCTTATAATTCTCTATCGCCTCCCTCGTCCAGCTAACCCTCTCCCCCGTCGCCACTTCTTCCCAACCTTGCCTTCCACCCTTCTCACCCCTTATCCACAACCCTAATGGCTGATGATCTGACTCTACCCTCTCTTCTACTGCGAATCTCTCCATCTCCTCCCACCCTTGCATATTCATAACTACATAATCTATTACCGATACCCCCACCTTACCTACGTATGTGTATTCTCCCTCTTCGTCCCCAGTTGCCATACCATTTGCCACCGCCCAGCCTCTATCCTCCATCCAGTCCCTTAGAATCTCCCCCTCCTTATTTATTAACCTATCTTTCGAATTCCTTTCAAAGCTCTCCTTTGGCAGCTTTGGCTCTATTCTATCCCATTCCTTTCTTTCCACCCACGTCTCTACCAGTCCTACCACATCAAATTCCTGGATGTACCTCCAGAAGTCCTCATCCTTCTTCTTTACCCCTGCTACGTTCCAGTAAAGCACCTTCACAACTCCTCTACCCTGCATTACCCCCACCCCCCTACTTCCTACAAAACAAATTCCCCTGCACTTCCTTCAACACCTCTTTCTCCTCGTCCCACA
This sequence comes from Andricus curvator, assembly GCA_932195095.1. Classification (NCBI taxonomy): domain Eukaryota; kingdom Metazoa; phylum Arthropoda; class Insecta; order Hymenoptera; family Cynipidae; genus Andricus; species Andricus curvator. The sequence goes on along the minus strand of CAKNYM010042984.1, from coordinate 1,422 downwards.
CCCACATTTTCTCGTCTATTTTTATTTTCCGATATCCTACCTTCGCCGATCTTCCTTCACTCCTCTCCCTCCTAGCCCTGTCGTACAGCATTCTCTGTACATCCCTTTCCTTTCTTGTCAAGTCGTGATCGATGAAAACTTCCTTATCCTTTATCCTATTTTTATTTCGCAATACCCCCAACTTTTCTTCCCAGCTCTCCAACTCCACAACCGCCACTTCTTTCTCCTTTCTCCCCTCCAACTTAACTTTCCCTACCCTGCCTTTATTCCACCCTATGCTCCGTAGCAGCGCTTCCACGCCCTCCCTTTCTTCCCCGCTCTTCATCGTCAACCCTCTTACCACAATATTATTTCTCCTGTCTGCCTTCTCCTTTCTCTCCATTCTCAACTCCATTGCCCTTATCCTTTCCCTCTCCGCCCTCTCCTCCTTTTCATTCCTACGCTCTCCCACTTTCTCGTCTATCATATTCCCTACCCTCTCCCAAATACCTTTAATCTCGCCCCCGCTACCCCCCTCTCCTATTTCCATATCCGTCCTGCCTTCCACATTCTCAAGCCTTTTTTCCGTCCTTTCTTTCCACACCCTAATCTCCTCTTCCATCTGTTTTATTTTAACTTCTTTTTGTTTTCTTTCCCTCTCTAACCCACCTACTCTCTCTCTCTCTCAGCTCTTTCACCTCATTTTTCCATTTCTCGTCTCTGATCCTCAAGTCCTCCCTCATGCCTTCCATCTGCTCCTTGGTCCCCCTTACGTCCTCCCTCAGCCCCCTGATCTCGCCTAACAACATCCCGAGAGCCTCCTTTTCCAACTTCCCCTCCATTTTTTGGGGGGGTGACCTACTTGTTAACCCGCTTTTTTTAAACGGGCTCTCGACCTCGCCTTTCTCCGGACTCTCTTGGCTGTCTCTCTTCCTTTTCAAGAGATCCTCCCCGTCACTTGCGCTCGACGCTCTCTCCCTTACCTTCTCGCTTCCTTCGTTGCCACCGTCCCGATTTCTCCCTCTCCCCGACGCACCGCTCGACACCGGGCGACGCGTTGTTGGCCGTCGTGGCTTGTGGAAAACTCCCTCCCCGTCAGTTTCGCTACCAGCACTGCCAGTACTCTCGCTGCCCACCTCCCGCTCTGCCGACGGTAACTGGGACCTCTCCATGCAGTACCTTCCGCAACCGACAGATGTCTCTGCAGAATGTTGGCGTCTTTCGCCGCCAAATTTTCCTTTTATTTCCCTTTTTTTTTCTTCAATTCCTCACAGTCCCTCCCTTTCTCTCCCTTAACATCCCCTAACTCTGCGAGAACCACCCTTGACCCCTCGAAAGCCCAGGACTCCTTACCACGAACTCCCCCGATTACTTGCCAACCTAACCTCACTTTCCCTATCCAACTAAATCCCACCTCACACCCACGCTGAAACTCTCTTTTTA
>CAKNYM010042983.1:47079-79426 GCA_932195095.1 Andricus curvator | reverse complement strand
AGCACTCTTAGTGCCGCATTGTGCCTTTGGATGTAGGTCGTTCCCGCATGAGTTGGACAACTAGATAGTATGTGTCCTAGATGCTCGGGGTGTGCATGACATGCTCTGCAGCTATCATCGGGAATGTCTTGGGACAAAATGTGAGGACGTTATGCCAGAGTGAATATGACACCGTCTTGACATGCCAAAATGAAACCATCCGTGCCCTCTATATATAGACTAATGATACACGTCGATCACAATGATCGAGAAATAACTACATTCGAGATAGATACTCGTCTTCTGCAATCAAAGTCTCGTTTTACTTCATATCGTTGAACCGAGCTGCTCGTATCGAACAATCATGATCGAAAATTCCATTGAAAATCAATAATAAGTGACGTGAAGTATTATTATTATCATTATTATTCTTACAGTTATTTATAATAGATTATTAACCTTTGTCCGCGATGAGGAACTGCAAGATTTCATCTGATTGGAGTATATTTTACAGGGATTTTCTTTTTTTATATGACGAAATCAGAAAACATGGTATAAATTACATATGACCCATATTTGAATTATTTCCATTTATAGACATTGAAATACGTAATCTTTATTTTCAAATAAATAATATAGATTTTTAGGTTAGATTTCCTTATATCAACGAATAATTGTTATCAATAATGTGTTACGAATCATATTCTAGATTGATAGTACTTTATGTCTACAAATAAAGAAGCTAAACGTGTTTATATTAGAAGAACCATATTTATTTCAAATTAAACAGATGAATCAACCTTTTATCATGGATTTTATTTTAGGGGCTAACGAACAGGTGACTCACGAATTGAGATCCATGAAACATCTAATTAACTTGTAGCTTAATCTACTTGGATGCTTGCGAATCATTATCGAGTTTCGTGAAAAAGCTGCTCTGATGTAACTGATGATTCTGGCATAACCAGAAAGTCTCAAACCATGATCGGAGATGCTTCGGTGTCCTTGTACAAAGAAGATAAATTAAGATCTTCTTCATCATTAGAACGTTGATCTGAAGGTTCGACTCGAATGCAAGTGGAGGGTTTAAAACAATAACAGTTCAAATTATAACTCTACGTAACGAATTCCATATTTTAATATTTGTACTAGAGTAGACGTACCGAAACTCAAGGACTGTTTGGCGCCACGCTCGGGGATCATGTTGAACTCGGTGCCACAATGATATTTTGTACTTTAGGACCCCCTGATCGATAATATACGTGTCTGAAGGTCGAGAGAAGAATACTTTTTCTTTGGTGCTACACTCAAAGTTGCTTTTCATTTAAGCTAACAGAGACATACCGACACTCGAAGACGGTTTGGCGCCACGCTCAGGGATCATGCTCAACTCTGTGCCTCATTGATATTTTGTAGTTTTGGTGTTGCGTCCAACGTCGCTTTTCTTGCATTCTAAAAGAGATATACGAACACTGGTAGACTGTTTAGCGTCACGTTCAGGGATCATGCCGAACTCGGTGCCTCACTGATATTTTGTAGATTAGGACACCAACGAAAAAGTATTCGTCTCTCGACGTTCAGACACGTATATTATCGATCAGGGGGTCCTAAACTACAAAATATCAAAGAGGCACCGAGTTGGACATGATGTCACGAGCGTGGCGCCAAACATTCCTCGAGTTTCGGTAGGTCTACTCTTGCGTGCACGAAAAGTGACCTTTAATGCGATACGAACGAAAAACTGTCAATTTGTCGACTTTTTGGCATAAGAACTTTTTATGTGGGATGTCATATCATGTCCAAAATTTAGAAAAATCCACCGAGACCTTTTTTCAATGTATTTGGTGTGGGGTCCTTTGACAAGAACGATAACACACGGAGAAAGAAATACCGCATCTGTCGCTGTCGGAAGAGTAGTGATCTCTGTTTGGAAAGCATTCACAGTTTGCTTGTCAATTTAGTCGTAGGAAACTGCAAAGGTTGTTACGCGGACAGTAAAGATTCGCGTTTGCACAGTAATCCATACGGTCTCAGACAGCGATTGAGGAACCGTAAGCATTACTGTGCCGACAGCGATCATTACGGTGTAGAACCGCGGTGATCGCTGTTACGACAGATCGCTTCACTAATGTGAACCGCAATTATTCCATCGAAGTCTTGTCTTCTACTCTGTTAAAAACCGTTAATCAAATGTTGCCAATTATTCGACACTGAATTATAGATTTTATAACTTTTATACAAGCCAACCAACTTTTTATGAAATTTTCATGATAATTTTACAAGTAATACACTTTTGCACCAAGAAATTTACGGACAAAATTGTTTCTTGAAAGTTACTACAGAACATTTGGCTTTCGTTTCCGGTAACGAATGGTAAAGTACGCATTTTTGTTCTGTGCTATCTTTTTTTGGTTTTGGCGACGGGCGTGGAGGTGCGATTGAGGTGAAAGGTGGTAAGGGAGGCGATTGTAGTGAAGGGATTGTGTGGTAGTGTGGGGGGGGGGGGGGGGCTGTTTTATAAGGTTAAAAGGGTTAAGAGGAAAGTTGACAGTGCTCATTTGGAGGTTAGGTGCCCAGGACGGAAAAGTGAAAGAGAAGATAGGGAAGAACAGATCGGTAAGGTAGGCCAGCATGTTTGTTGCGAGGAGCTTAGCGGGGTCCGTCAGAGGGCAGCAGCAGGTAGACAACAACCCCAGTGCTGATGATCTACCTGAAACCGGCGAAACAGGGAGGGGTAAGGGTGATGCCGGAGATAGTACTGACGATGGTGAGGTGCAGCTTACTACGCCAGGGAACTTGGGTTGTGGAGAGAAGGAAGGGGGACTAGCTGACAGAAGGACTCGAGGTAGGCCGTCAAATCGGGAACTGCTTAATAGATCCAGATCTAGTAGCTTAGGATCGAGACAACTTTTTGACAATTGGAGACAGGGGGAAGTGTATACGGATAAAAGCGATGAGGGCGACAAGACGAAAGGCAGTGAAAGATCAAGGGAAGAAGAGGGGAATGAGCAGAGAGAAGAGAAGTTGCGGAAAAAGTTTAAGAAAAAGTCTCCACCGGAGAGGAATAAGCCAAAAGGGAAGTAGGAAGAATGGGATCTGGTGTGGTGGCAAGAAAAATATAAGGTTTAAAAGCAGTTGGGGGATATCGAGAAAAAGCAAAGGATGAGTGAGAATGAGAGAAAATCTGATATGGAGAAGTTGGAAGAAAGAGCGAGAAAGCTAGAATGAAAGAGAATGAAAAAAGTGAATGAGAACGTTATCCTAGAAAATGTGAGAATGGAATCAAGATTGAGAGAGGTGGGAAGGAAAATGGAAGTGGAAGAGAAGACGAAACGAAGTAGAAATATAGTGATTAGAGGAACGAAAGTGAAGAGTGAATCAGGAAGAGAAGAAGTGAAAAAGTTGATGGGGGAAATTGGGGCGAAAGTGCACGTGGAAGAGGTAAACGGAGTAAGAAGGAAGAATGAAGGTTTATCATATATATAGTGAAAGTGAGACATGAGAAAGAAAAAGTTGATAATAAGAAGGGAGAAAGGAAGGAAGAAAGAAGTGAGATTAGCGTTTTCGAACGTATCAGGGCTAATGAATAAAGAGGAAGGATTCTGGGAAGAGGTGAAGAAATGGGATGTAGTGATGTTGAGTGAAACCTGGGTAGCTGAGAAAAATTGAAGGAGGGTGAAAAAGAAGTTACCCAAAGGAAATATGTAGCAGATGCAAGAGGCAAAGAAAGAGTAGGTAAAGGGAAGAAAGAAAGGGGGTATTATGTCAGGAGTAAGGAATGAATTGGTGGGAGAAAAGAGAATAGAAATGAGATTTGAGGAAAGAGAATATACGGAATGAATGGAAGAAGAGAATGTTTTGATTGAAGATGGGGGAGGCGTGGATGAGATGTGATGTAAGATGAGGGGAAGGGTAGAGAAGATAGTGGAAGAAATGAGGCCAAGTGAGGAAGAAAGGAGGGGGAAGAGAGGATGTTGGGATGTGGAATGTGTAGAGAGTAAAGAGCGAATAAAGTTATCGTTAAAGAATTGGAGAAGAGGACAGATAGACAGAAAGGAGTGTAATAAAAGAAAAAGAGAACAGAAAAATTACTGGATGTAAAACGACAGGGGGAGAAGGTCAGGTATATGGAGGAGGTAGAATAAGCAATAAAGGAAGGAAGAGAATAAAAGGTAATCAATAGAGAAAGGAGTGGATGAAAACGAATCAATGAAGAGATAAGTATGGATGAATGGACGGTATATTTCAAGAAATTGCTAGGAGAGGTGGATAGCAAGGTGAGGGGGGATGGTAGAAAGATCAAGGAGGGAGGAATGGAAAGTGGAAATAAGGTGACCAGAGAGGAGGTGAATCAAGCAATTGAGAATTTGAAAAGAAATAAGGCGACAGGAGAGGATGGGATGGAGAATGAAGCGTTGAAATTTGGCGGGAGAAGGGTTAGAGAAGGGATTTAGGAAGTATGTAATTGAGCATGGAGAGGGGAAGGATGGCCGAAGGAGTGGAGAACAGTTTTGGTAGTTCCTTTATTAAAGAAAGGAGAGGGTAGAAAAGTGGAAGGTTATAGAGGAATCAATCTCATGCCAGTAACGTATAAGATTTACGCTGAGGTGCTTAGGAAGAGATTAGAAGAACAGGTAGATGAGAAAGGAAGTATTCCACACAATCAAACAGGATTCAGGAAGGGGATTGGGCCAGTGGATAACATTTTCGTTCTAAATTATCTAGTCAACAAAAACCTGGGACAGAAAAAAGGAAAACTGGTCGCACTCTTCGTAGATATTAAGGCAGCTTTTGACTCGGTGAATAGAAAAGTTTTGTGGAAGGCAATGAATGAAAGGAAGCTGGATGAAGAACTAATTGAGAGGATAAGAGAGGTCTTTTCCGAGACGAAGATAAGGCTGAGGATCGGGGAACAGAAAGGAGAGAAGTTCTGGACAGGGAGGGGTCTCAGGCAAGGGTGTCCGCTAAGTCCGTTGTTGTTTAGCATATTGTTAGCAGACCTAGAAGAGAAAATGCAAAAGAAAGGTAAAGAGGGTACAGTTCTAGGAAATAAGAGAATATACTCGTTAGCGTACGTGGACGATGTGGTGCTTCTGGCAGAGAACGAAAGTGAAATGAACTTGTTAATGAAAGGATTCGAAGAGTACGTAAGAGAGAAAAACCTGACAATTCATGTGACGAAGACAAAGATAGTATGTTTCACGAATAGAAAGAATGAAGTAAAGTATGAATGGGAGATAAATGGGGAAATGATGGAAATGGTAGAGGATTTTGTTATTTGGAATTCTGGTTCGAAGCGGGTGGTGGAAATGATCTTCAGGTGAAAAAAAGGATGGAAAGTGCGAGTCAGGTGATGGGTCCAGTGTGGGAAATTCGAAAAGGAAGATTCAAAGACGACTGAAAGATGAGAGTGTGGCTGTTTAATTCACTGGTATGGTCAGTGATGTGTTATGGGGTGGAAATTTGGGGGTGGAAGGAGTAAAAAAAGGTAGAAAACATGCAAGATAGATTTCTGAGATGGGTTATGGGAGTGAGCTGGAACTGCCCAGGTTATATGTTAAGAGAAGAAACCGGGAGAGAGAAATTGGTGATGAAGCAGAGGAAAAGGGTCTGGAATTTCGAAGAGAAACTTATGAGTGGTAAGGGTAGTGAAGTTGCACAATTATGCCTGCAAAAAATACTGGATAGAGAGAGGAGAGGTAGCACGGAACATTTAAGATGGGAAGAGGAGAGATGGCAAGTTAGAAGAGAATGGAGAATCTGTGACGAGGGGAGGGAGTGGCAGGTAGCAGTGGAGGAAATGAGTAAGAAGCGGGAAGAGAAGAGGTGGGAAAAGATTATAGAGTCAAAATATAATAAATGGTATAGATTCATCAAGATAAAAGGGGTCCCAGAATATCTAAGGAAATTGAAAAAGGAGTGCAGGTGGTCCAGGATGATACGTTTCAGAATGGAAGAAGGCATGAATGAGTAAATATTGGATGAGTGAAGAAATGAAGATGTGTAGGGTATGTGGGTATGAAAGGGAATCGTGGGGGCACGTTTTGGAGAGATGCACAGGAAAAGAGGAAGGGGGAAAGAGCGTGGTAAATAAAGTTAGGTGGATCCTGAGCGGTTGTGGACAAGGGGAAAAGTGGGGAAAGAGCTTAGAGGGAAAAGGGAAGAGAGAATGCATGCGGGAGGACAAAACGAAAATTGAAATATGTATAAGGAAAATTAGTGTTGCGTGTCTTTGAAAAGCTTGAAGAGTAATGGTAAGAGAAAACGGGAGCCCTGGAAGTTCTCGCGCACTTGCTAGATAATAGTTAATAGCTAGTAAGATGATATTGAAGAACTTGTAAATAATAAGAAGGCGAAGCGATTATAGGTTGAGATAAGCATAAGGGATAGTGGTTAAGTGAAATTGTAAAAGATGTAAATAGAACAGAGCCCTCAAACACGTAAAAGGGGGAGTAATGAAATTGAATACAATACAATACAATACATTATTACAGAACATTTTCAGATGAACCTAGTAGTGAAAATCATTAGAATTTCACTCACCTTCGTCTATTCTGATTTCATTTCTGTTTTCATACCTGCATAATAGTTGTTCTATTATGAAAATTATCAACGTTAATGACAAATTTCTTTCAAGCAATGGAAATGTCATGTATTTTAGAAAATTTGCACTAAAAGTAAATGATTACATCTCAAAATCATAACACAAAGTATACATTTACGAGTCATAGTTATTGGAATAAATTTTCGTTTTTTATTTTTAACCACTATGTCGTAAAATTTTAAAATTACAATGACAATTCCAGGTAGTAACTTCACGTGGAATCACCGCGTGTTAATTTCTGGAAAAAATTCTACAAGTACAAAAATTAGAAAAATACTTTGGTTCACAAAAACCTCCACTAGGGGCTGTAACACCTTGTGGTTGGTGGGGAGGCTCAAGCGTGTGGAACATGGGAGTCAAAAGGACCTCGACCTGCATGCGTATGGATATGAATGAAAGGATCCCTATAAACGGGCTCTCCTGGCATGTGTGATTACGGTATGGTAGAAGGGTGAAGGAGCCTAGCTAACATGGGCCTTCTGGATCCCTGGGTAGAGGCTCCTCCCGGACCGATTTACAGTTCTGTAATCGGGACAAGAATGACCTGCGGCCCGCATAGCGACCAAGAAACAGCCCTCCGTTTGTTACGGTGGTCTGCAAGCGAATATTTGAACATTGAGTGCCTCACTCGATGTGAACACCCCCCTAAGCCATGGGTGTAGAGTGATCGTGTTCATGGCACTTTGGCACCTAGGGGTTACGAAGGTGTCCTCACGGCCTCTCGGGGACACTGGACGACCTCCCTGAGTAAGTAATCTTACCCCTGCATGTGGGGCTCTGCAGGAAAGGACCTTTATTTCCCTAGCTTCCCGTAGAATCCAACTGAACACGCAAAATAAAGACAATGGAAAATGAGGAGGAAGGGTGGTGGCGGAGGGGGAAGAGGGGTTGGGATTGACAGTCCCTTGAACGAGGCTATGGTATCGGGAGAGGCCAATTAGTCCCCCAATAAGAGAAGACGCATCAACGGTTCCCAGAAAAGGAGACTGAGTAGGCCAGCGCAGCAGGATATCAAAGCAGCTGCGGAGGCTGGCATGTCGGCAGCTACAGGGCCAACATCCGGCATTGAGTCCCAGAAGAGAGGTAGGGGCTCAGAGGGCACCCCACCGGAGGTGGCTAAGCCTTTGAAGGGGCACAAGGCGGCCCAGCAGCCGATGAACAGAGAGTCGTCGAGAGCTGGACTGACGGCCGCTCAGAGAACCAACCCCCTGCCGGTGGTGATGACCGACACCAACTACCCGAACTCGTTGCTCACTACGGAGCAGTACGAGATCTTTAGGGAGGCTACCTGGAGGTCGTTCGAAAGAGTGTCCCCAGATCAACTATCAAAATTCGTGACCTCCTTCTGCAGGGGAGGGGTCTTCGTATTTGTGGCAACCGACCTAGCAACTAAAGCTTGGCTACTCAAAGCAGTGGTCGAGACGGAGTCGTGGAAAGGTGCATCTCTCAAGGTGGGTGAGGTTTAGTTGCTCCAGAAGATGGTAATGGCTACGGCGTGTTTCCCGGGCAAACCGGAATACCCGTCTGAAGTGCAGATTCCTGAGTCCCAAACGAGGCATCTTGCGGACCTCAACAACAGGCCCTTCTATCACTTCAGTCAGGTCAACTTTAAGGTTGCCGGCCAGGGACAGGAGGAGCCTGTTGAGACGCAGGAAGATCGGGAGCAGACCTGAATGACTGCTCCTGGTCTAACCATTACCCAGATTAACTTGAATCATAGCATAGGCGCCTCTGCAGTTTTGCAGAGGGGCATGGCTACGATGTACACAGGTATCTGTCTAATCCAAGAACCATGGTTAGTTCAAAATACCATAAGGGGATTAGGGAGGCTGGTCTTTTTTGTTACAGGGACCCCAAGGCGGCCAAACCAAGGGCCTGCAAACTGGCGAAGGGAGTTAACGCTGTCCCACTGGCCCTAAATGGGTCAGAAATCCAAGAAGAACGGACTGGGATCAGTTTTCCACGGAACTAAGATGTGCACTTTCAGAGGTTCCCAGGTCAATTTGATACGTGGATACCCTGGAGATAGCAGCCACAACTTTCACAGAAGCCATCAAAGCTACCTATTAAAGTAATTGTCGACCTACAAGAGTCCGAAAGGCCAGGGAGACACACTGGTGAAATGGGAAACTCGAACAGCTTCGCAGGGAAACCAGAGAGAGGTTCAGACGTGCCAGTAGTGGCAAAACGAAGGAAGTATGGACGTCATTCACAACGATGAGGGACGAATGCAGGGGTGCAATACGTAAGGCTAAGCAGGAGAGCTGGTCCAACTTTTGTATAGACATCGAGAAGGGAGCTGAGGCGGCTAGACTGCATAGGACGCTTCCTCGAAACCCAGACGCTATTCTTGGCACTCTGAAATTGCCCGGAGGGGGATACTCAGAGTCGGGCGCGGATACCTTGGCTCACCTGATCAAGGCACATTTCCCCGGTTTTTCAAGGTTTGGAGAAAAGGGGACGGCACGTCAGAGTCAAGCTAAGTCGTCTGCGGCCAACTCAGCCCGAAACGGCGGCTGGCCAACGAGATTGACACCCCCGCCAGGGTCAGGTGAGCCCTGAAATCTTTCAGTCCTTACAAGTCTCCTGGACCAGATCGCATATATCCAGTCCTCTCATAGAGGGCCGAAGAGGTCATCATAGGGCCGATAGTGAGACTTGCTAGGGCTAGTCTGACGTTGGGATATGTCTCGACACCACACAGTGGGAAATTCGGCAAAATTTTGTGTCAAAATCGGACAAATCGGATTTTTTGATTCTGATAGAAGGTCGCAAATTTGCGATTTTTAAACAAATTTTCAGTTTTTAATTTTTCTGAAGGTTATAAATTTTTTTTTTACAATCACATCATATATGTTTTCGGTGTATTTTTTTTACGCAGAATACGCTGACGCTATTGGTTTTTTTTATAGAACTCACCGGAAAAATTCTGGGAACGGATAAACATTGGAAAAACTGGTTTTTCGTTCATAGTGCTTTCCATTCAGGTTTTACGACAAAACCAGGACCACGATCGTGTTCTACGTAAAAAAATACATAGAAAATATGTGTTACATGTTTTAAAGTGACGTTATATTCGAGAGAATCGAGAAGATTCTAGAGAAAATCACCTACCCCCGGCTTAGTCCATCGCCCTTGCTGTGGTGCCTAGTAGTGGATGAATTGCTTCACCTACTCTCGAGTCAAGGCTACCACGTCATAGGCTATCCGGACGATATACTGGTTATCGTGCGCGGCCAGCATCTGGATGCGCTCTTTGGAGTAACGCAGCAAGCACTGATGATAGTGGATTCATGGTGCAAGAAAACTGGATTATCAGTTAATCCGAGTAAGACAGACGCGGTTGTTTTCACCAGAAGGTACAAGTGGGGAACCACGAGTAAATTGAAACTTGGAGGACAACAACTGGAAATCAAAGAGAGAGCTAAATATCTAAGAGTCATTCTGGATAAGAAGCTGTTATGGAACGTGCACCTGGAAAACAAGTGCAAGAGGCTAGTAGCAACTCTATGGCTCTGTAGGAGAGCCATAGGGAAAAGCTGGAGCTTGAAACCGGAGACACTTATGTGGATCTACACAGCGATCTTGAGACCCAGGCTAACCTATGTGGTGGTGGTCTCGTGGAGCAGGGTCGAGCTGTCCACTGTGAAGTCTCGACTGAAAAGGATCAGCGGACTGATTTTGAGAGGCGTCACTGGAGCCTCAAAGTCGACACCCACGATGGCACTGGGGACACTAACAGGTTTAGAGCCCCTCAATCTCACCACCAAGACCGTGGCTGCGAAGGCGTCCTGGAGGCTAAATTTGGTAAATGACAGAAGGATCTTGACAGCAGTGAAGATTTCAGTCAACATCGCGAGAAGGCCGACCCTGAACATGCCAAGGGACAAAACGGTCACTCGCTACCTCTTCGACAAGAAGTATCGAGTTAGCCTGCCCACGAAGGAAGAATGTGTTAATGGCGACGCACACCTGCCCAGTGATGGACACAACTGGTTTACAGATGGCTCCAGGAACGAGGAGAATGCAGGAGCCGGCGTATATCGTAGAAGGAATGGAATGGGCTTCACAATTGAGATGGGGACCAACGCCACAGTTCTACAATCTGAGATCATGGCCATACTACAGTGCGCCTACAAGGCAAAAGAGTATGACAATAAAAGGAACATTCGTATCTGCTCAGACAGCAGGGCTGCTATATTGGCCTTGAATGGAACAACGACTACGTCGCTATTAGTATGCACATACTTTGAGGCACTGAATACGTTAGCGACGGAAAACCGAGTCACTCTAATATGGATCCCTGGACACAGGGGTATCAAGGGCAATGAGATATCGGATAGGCTAGCCAAGCTAGCAGCAGAAAGAAATTTTACTGGACCTGAGCCTGTTGTAGATATTTCCAGCAGGTCATTCACTGAAGAAATTAACAGTTGGCTGACTGAGGAACATCAGAATGAGTGGGATTTTGTCTCTGGATGCAGACAGGCCAAAACACTCTTGGGCTCAAAGCTTAACTCTAACCGAGCTAGGGAAATACTTAAGCTCGGTAGGAATGAAATCAAAGTCCTAACAGAACTGTTTATAGGACCTGGGAACTTAGGATATCATGGACATAAGATAGGGCTTGCAGAAAGTCCTCTCTGTCGTCTGTGCGGAAAGGATAATGAGACAGCTACTCACATCCTTTGTCACTGCCCCGCGGTTGCGGGGAAACATCTAGCACTCACAGGCAACTACTGCATCAGTGAGTAGGCTTGCAAGGGGACGCAACGGGATTACTGAAGCTTGAGGGGCTGTTACGGTCTCAACTCAGATCTAATAATTGGTTCAAAAAAACTTGTTTGCACTTTTTGGACTTGACAATTTTTAAAATAAATTATCAAGAGATAATACCACGTAAAATCACCACGTGTCAATTTAACGTCGACGTACGACGTGAACTAACCATGTACTACATGAAATTAGAGCGTAGATTTTTTAACTGGAAAAACTACTGTAACGTACTGTCACATAATGCGCTTGTCCATGCGCACACCGTGCCACCAAGGCGCGCTCCCTTCCACTCACCACCATATAGTAACCGGCGCGTCGTGCAGGGACAGGCTTTATACCTAGCTCCGCGATGTAGAAACGACAGTTCGCCGGGTGCGGTGAACCGGGCACCATCGGGGAGCTCTCACCCGGTGCAACTTCTCTGGCCACCATACTCTCCCAGTAGGCGACCAGGCCACCTTTCCCGCCTCCTAGTGCCATCCCGTCCGTTCCCAGAGACCGATTCGCTCGGTGGTCGACAGGCTCTCCTGTGGCCACCCATCGAGGACAGGGTACGTCGGCGTCAGGTGCCCCTGACCGGCCTACCCGAGGCAACCCACCTGCACCTCCCGTACCCAGAGACTGACTTGCTCGGTGGCCGACAGACGCTCCTGTTGCCACCCATCGAGGCAACGTACGTCGGCGTCAGGTGCCCCCTGACCGGCCTACCCGCGGCAACCTACCTGCACCTCCCGTACCCAGAGACCGACAAACGCTCTTGTGGCCACCCATCGAGGAAAGGGTACGTCGGCAACCACGGCGGTGGTGCCAAATCACGTAACCGAACGCTATCCCGCTTACGATTGTACAATACCATTCTGTATGATTCCAGAGAACGACTCAAGGATAATTCTCCGACCTCCACTCTGGTCCGTAATCCGTCGTCTTCCTCCAGGACAGGTACTACGAACCGACTCTCTTACGTTCATAGAATTTACCACACACTCCACAATCACAACTATCAACATTGTCAGTCAGGAAACACACCACATTTACACTTAATGATGTCGACGAGAACCACACACACCCACGCCACTACACGCACACACCCACATTACACTCACCTTTAATTATAATTAGAGTTGTAATTTGTAGGAAGAATATAATCAATTATTATATATTATTTAAGCTGTTGTTTCTTTTACTCGTAAAGCCTGTCCTAACCACGAGATCCTGGCGAGACTGAAGCGTCCGGCGGGACGACACACAGGTAGAGTAGGGCGAAACGTCACATGGCGCCCGAACAGGTTTTTCTTTTTTTTTCTTTCTTTATAATTACAATCCGCGTTGCACGACCAGAGTGGAGGTTTCCCCTTCTATGTTTTCCCCTTCCATATTTTCTCCTTCTATAAATTCCTCTTCCACACATCCAAGGCGTATCAAAGAGCGAAAAGCTTTCGAGTCGACACAGTCGAGCAAGCTCTTTGAACGAGTAAGCATCGTGTTAGATACCGCTAACCGATCACCGAACCGCTCCGACTAGTAACCGCACCGCATTGTAAACCGCAACGAATTACCGCAGTATCCGGTTCCGCCTTACCACGTCACCCGACGCCATGACTGTATCGTGGATGTACCGCCTTAGAAAAGAGCAGTTCGGAGAAGAGGAGACAGGAGATCGACGCCGTAGGATCCTTTGCAGTCCTTCGAAAAAAGGCTGTTGAACTTCGTCAGAGCCAACCCAGCACTCTTTAGGATAAACTACAAGACTCCCCGCAATACAAGGAAGAAATCGACCGCACCCAGGACCTGGAAGCCATGCAAGCCGAGCTGGATGGACTCAGAATCTTGGCAACGTCCTCAAACCGGGAATGACGAAACACAATTACACCCGGACACCCGAACCAGAGAACACATTCACGACAACCCATTCATGAGGACCCGGGCGAAGAGACCATGAACGCTCCAACGTCCACCAAAATCCTGGACCAGGTGCGAAAATCGAACTGCGATTTCGACGGCAAGAATGTCTACGGGTTTCTCGAGAGATTAAAGGAACTCCATAGGGCCTACAGTTTCTCCGAGCACCAAATCATAAAAGGCTTCCCGGAACTACTCAGAGGTGATACCCAGCTCTGGTACCACAACTGCGCAGCCGATCTCACCTCCTTGAACGACCAAGAGCAGAGCCTGAGGAGATTTTGCCTCTCCCCGCACGAACTCAGGCAACTAAACCAACAGATTTACAACCGGTACCAAGGAGACAGCGAGCAAATCCGCAACTACGTGACAGCCTGCTAACACTAACAAGAATACGAGGAGGATTCACCCCCGAAAAGAAAATGGAAACACTGTATTATAATACGAAACCAGGACTACGGCTATACAGCCGATCCTCGGAGGTGAACACCCCCGACGCCTTAATTCACAGAGTCAAAGAGATACAGGAGGCGCAGGAACAACAGACGAGAGACACCCGTTTGGCACATCGCCCAGCATACAAACCTTCTAGACAACCAACGTCTACTATCGAGCCAAGTAACAACCGCCGCGAAGTCTGCTGGCGCTGCAAACAACGAGGCCATACCCGGAGAAACTGCCGAAACAAACCAAAGAAATTCTGCTCCTGGTGCGGCACCGACGTTGTCCTCTACAGACATTGCCCGTGCAAGAAACATCACCTTACTCGAAGAACCAAGGATTTTCATCCCAGTAAAGATTGGGATATACGCCCTGAACGCGCTAGTGGACCCAGTATCAGCCTGCTCATACGTCAACGCCGAAAAAGCACAACGATGCATAAACCAGGGCTGGCAACAAGAAGAAAACAACACCATACCTGTCATTGTTACATCCCCAATTATTTTAAAATTTTGTCGCAACACCGAACGGTAAATTTATCACAGTAGGTAATGACTTATGTGGTCAGCCGCAACTACTTAACCACACATGACGAATGATAAATGAGCCGCGGTCGATAAGGAAGTAGGCGCGAGCTAATTGACGAGGTGATACTATGAGCATATCAACCTACATAACCATTGATAATACAGAAATGCTAGGGTAATGAAATTAAGTACAGCTACATATTATATCCTCCAAGTACAGGATAAGCTAATTAATATCATCATATAAGGACAAGAGAAGAGTAACTGAACCTAT
This sequence comes from Andricus curvator, assembly GCA_932195095.1. Lineage (NCBI taxonomy): Eukaryota > Metazoa > Arthropoda > Insecta > Hymenoptera > Cynipidae > Andricus > Andricus curvator. The sequence continues at coordinate 64,926 of CAKNYM010042983.1, read as the reverse complement.
CATCCATCGACAATCAATACCCAAATGAATATAACTGAAAAGGGGATGAGTTCAATTAATAAAATTGAAGTATAAAACATAATCAATGTACGCAAACTAGTACGTGACTATCAAGAATTTCTCGTGCGAACTTTCCTCGATTCGTACGTGCCATGTGAACTTTTTCGATTCGCACGTGCCATGTGAACTTTTTCAACTCGTACGTGACTTTTGAAGAAGTCTTTTCCTATATAAACCCCAGACTCACCCCTGGTGGTTGTCTTTACCGTTCAAGCAGTTATACTGTTCACATCAATTTACGAAACCGCCTTGACAAAGTCGCGTGCTTTCACCTCACTGTGAAATATTCCTAAACGAAGAACCGCTTTGATTGAGCCACGTGCTTCCACATCACCGCAATATAGTAACGTGAACTCTAACTAAGAAAATAAAGTACCTTCGGCTTTCGGTCGTCGTACAAGTTGACTTCGAAGTGTTCGTGAAGGTCAATTAAAACACCTGGTAGAATTCCGTCGATATTCTACGACATATCGAGGATACCATCGAAAAATAAATCTTCTCTTTCCCTTTCGGACTGGAAGTTAGAGTAAGTTTTACTTATTAACTTTACTGTAATTCCTTTCTATTCTCATGTTATAATAAATACTTATGATTTAATTTACTGCTGTTCTGAATTTATACAATCCCCTTCGGATTGATGAAGTGCAAACGAATCCACACAAAAAATATAAATGGCAGCGGTCGGATAGCCACTTTCTTCTAAATTCAGTGTTTTTATTAACAATATAACTTCAGTGTAGTTTTAAGATAGTTACTTCATCGGCACTCGAGAGTATAAGTCCTTCTTAGATACGCTGCACGGGCACCTTCGGGTATTATAACGAATGCTATTTCGTCTGAGAAACACAACTATCATTTCAGCTGAGTTTCCACTTTATACAAATAACGCGCTTATAATAGAGTCATTTTCATCAGATATTTAAATTTGAACATTTGTTAAAAATTAATATCTGACAATCATCCAAAATTATCAAATAAGTAAGAATTTCAAATTCAGTTGTAGAGTTCTCATCACCAGACTTTTTGGAAACAAAAGTTTCATTTCTAGTTGACATGGGAGCCGACATCAATATAATGAAAATAAATTCTTTAAATGAGGATTTTCTAATAACAGAAAGCGATTTCATTGAAATTGTAGGAATAACTCCTATTAAAAGCTCAACTATTGGCACACTGAAACTTTCATTAGTCGTTTTGGCATAATACAATAGTAACTTATTCCAATCCTACAAAACTTATCCCTTTCATCGATGAGGAATCGAAAATCTCTCAAGAACAAATTATCAAATTCCAATGGAAATTGTCATGTATACGCAATTAATACTACTGAAGAGGACCTAGAAGTAGAAATCGACCGAGAAGAAATCATCCCTTTTAAATATTATAATTTACCAGGAGATGAGCTGGACGATTACCCTACGGACAAGGAATAGACACCCCCAGAAAATAGAGTAGAAGCAATTCTTGAGATGCTAGAACTAGATCATGTAAACAAAGAAGAAAAAGAGCATGTGAAAGAAATAGTTCAAAAATACCCTGACGTTTTTCACGTAACTGGAGAGACATTAACTCCCACACATATAGTGCATCATAAAATACATACAACTGACGATGTTCCTATCCATGTCCGACCATACCAACTTCCGCCCGTTTAAAAAGAGGAAGCGAAGATCGTTATAGACAGAATGCTGGCGGAAGGTGCAATCAGTCACTCCAAGTCACCCTATAGCTCTCCCATGCTAATAATTCCGAAAAAATTGGACCACACTTGAAAAAGAAAGTACAGAGTAGTAATAGACTTCCGGCTATTGAATGAAAAAACCATAGGTGATGCTTATCCACTCCCAAACATAACTGAAATATTAGATCATTTAGGAAAGGCACGATACTTTACAGTTTTTGATCTAGCCAGTGGATTTCATCAAATAGAATTAAATCTAGCTGATAGACCGAAAAATGCTTTTTCATTTTTAAACGGGCACTACGAGTACATCAGAATGCCTATGGGTTTGAAGAATTCCCCTGCGACATTCCAGCGCTTAATGGACCAAGTTCTTCTAGGATTACAAGGTGTGGAATTATTTTTATATCTTGACGATATAGTAATTTACGCAGAAACGCTAGAAGAATATGGGAAGGAGGTAAGACACCTCCTAAACAGATTAAAAGAAGCAAATCTTTCCATTCAACCAGAGAAAAGCGAATTTCTGTTCAACAAAATTAACTATCTTGGCGATATAATTAGCAGTGAAGGAGTGAAGCCTGACCCTAAAAAGATCGAGGCAGTGCAAAAATTCCCAACGCCCAAAAATCCCAGAAACATAAAACAATTTCTAGGTCTAGCCGGATATTACAGAAGGTTTATAAAGATTTTGCAGCAAGAATAAAACCGCTAACAAATCTTCTGAAGAATGGAGTAACTTTTAATTGGGGACCTGAGGAAGAGAAAAGTTTCAAAGATCTAAGACAAGCCTTATGTGAAAGTCCTATTTTACAGTATCCAGACTTTCAGAAACCATTTACCATAACAACAGATGCCTCAGGCTATGCCGTAGGTGCAGTACTGAGCCAGAAAACAGAGGGACTAGACCTTCCTATTTCATATTTTTCCCACGTGTGAAACGGTGCCGAATGTAATTACTCTACTACCGAGAAAGAATGCTTAGCAGTTTTATATGCAGTACAACAATACCGCCCCTATATTTATGGGAAGGAATTCACACTGGTTAGTGATCATGAACCCTCAAAATGGATAGATTCGGTAAAGGACCCTGGACAACGTTTAATTCGTTGACGATTGAAATTAAGAGACTACGAATATTCCTTTAAATATAATCCTGGAAAATTAAATACTAATGCTGACGCACTTTCTAGAAACCCGATTTTAGAAAGCCCATGAGAAGAAAGTGAAGAAGAATGTAAGCGAAAGCCTGCCAGGTTATTGCCAATGCAGATCCGTCAAACCAAACAGGGCAGAACGCAATTAACAAAGCCCCTACCTAGACCCATGAGCACCAATCCAAGGGCCAAGCCTACAATTTTAACGAAGAAAGGACTATCAGCCAACACTGATACTTTTCAGCCAGGAAAATTTCCGGAATTATCCGAAAACGAAGAAGATAAGAACGAAGAAGAAAAGCAGACTGGACCCATTACAAATGTGAGTCCACCACCGAGTGATAGTGATGAAAGTTTATCAGAAAAAGAACGGAACGAGTTGCAAGAATCATTTTTTCAGTTTAATGAATCCTCGCAAACTCACAAGGATTATGTAAAAGAAAGGGAAACTGGAGAAAACACAAGACCCTATTTAGGGGTCACAGCTGTCTCAGAAGGAGAAACCGACTCAGAACGTCTTGAGGCAATTGAAGAAATGGAGCCTGAGAGCGAAACTGAGCTATCTCGGAGGATAGACACAGTAATAAATTGGGCCGAAAATGAACTGAAGAAGCTCGAAAAGAGGGACCCTAGCAACAAGGAGAGCCACAATAGCTTGGATTCTCCTGCGGAAACAGATATTCCCTTAACGAAAATGTTGCCTGAAAACAGGCAACGGAAGAGCGTAACTTTTGCACCACAGACAGAATCCTCTTCTACTTCCAATATCTTAGCAACCTACCGTCCCTCCGGTTGTGGGTTGTCACAAGCCCTATCAACACCATTTCAGAAGTCAACAATGGAAAATTTAATAATCCCAGAAAGTCCAATAACTATGAACGAAAAGTACAAGCCTCGACGTGTGGAAATTAATCCACAAGAGCCGCCTATTACCGAACCTGCAGTAGTCTTACCTGAGGCTGATCATACGTGCACGCCCATCACTAGCGTACATCCTGCATTGCCAGAAATGTATACTCTGTACCCCAAGAAAGATATCCTGCCTAGAATAACTAGCTGAAGGGAAAATTTAACTTATTTGAGGGGAAATTACATACATTTTCTTTCAGCAGACTGTGAATTCAATACCCCAATAGGACGACTACTGATAGATATAGGAGCCTTTGACCCACAAGAAATCGAAGAAAAATGGCCTAAACTAGGCCAGGTCATTATAATCCCTATGGGTCGTTATAAAATGTATACAGTCATTATAAAACACAACCACTTCGATCAGATACGAGAAGAAAATTTAAGAATCGGATTAGACAATTTGTATGTAGCATTAGGACGAGAAAACATTAAATCTTGTAGAATCTCAAATCAAGGAGATTTGACAGACGTATTACCGAAAGGCAAAGTATTATACCTAATGAAAGATATCTTTAACGACATCGATATTGAAATTATAATTTTTTATGGGAGTGTAAGCGTACCTCCGGAAGAAAATCTGGAACAAATAATAATCGAAAATCATCAAAGTAAGATTGGAAGACACAAAGGAGACAATAAAACATACAGAAGAATACGTGAAAAATTTATATGGCCAGGGATAAAAGAGCAAGTCACTGAGTTCGTCCGGAAATGTGGGACTTGCCAAGAACAAAAAATCATTCGGGCAAAAACCCACGACCCTATGATAATAACAGACACCCCTATAAACACATTTGATAAGGTATCTCTCGACACTGTAGGGCTATTACCCACTACCCCAGATGGAAATCGACACATCCGCACGATGCAGGACAATTTATCAAAGTATTGCATCGCCGTGTCAATAACAGGCATAACAGCAACGACAACAGCTCATGCGTTCGCTAAAAATCTATTTTGCCAATATGGAGCGCCAACAGCTATATTAACAGATCGGGGAAGTGCTTTTATAAGCACACTACTGAGAAAATTATCCAAAATATTTGGAATTCGACAAATAACAACTGCCAGATACTGTCCGCAATCAAACGGATCTTTAGAGCGAAGTCACGCGGTGGTAGGCGACTACATCCGATCCTTTACTGATAGTTATGATGATTGGCATGAAGTATTACCATTTGCTATGTTCTCATATAACACTTCAATTCACGAAGCAACAAAATTTACACCTTTTGAATTAATTTTTGGAAAGACTGCGCGCACACCTACTTCATTTCCCTCTAGCAAAAAACTAGAAACTTATGGGTCGTATTTAAGAGAATTAATAATCAGATTATCGGAAATCAACTTTATAGTTGCAAATAACTTGATTCAAGCGAAACAGAGATCAAAGCAATTATATAACCAAAAAGTGAAACCTTTTGTTGGAAAAATAGGAGATAGTGTGTACGTGAAAAGAGAAACAAAAAGTAATAAGTTAAACAGCAAAAGCCACGGTCCCTATAAAATAGTAGCCTTATTAGATAAGCACACCGCGATCCTAGAAACCCTGGACGGAAAACGTTTCCAAAAGCATATAGATCAACTAAAAGTTGCTCACGAGTAACCATGATTAATATAGCATTAATAACATAACAATTTCCTTTGCAGAATGCCTGAGTCAATTGTTTTGAACCAGCTTCTCAAGGGGCAAGTCTATGTCCACACCATCAAACCCAAGGGAAAGGTGGAGGAGTTAAAATACGCCAAAGGGCTCCTAGAAGAATTGGCTTCCTTGAAGGAAAATTCCGGAATCTTCTATGAAAAGTTGGAAACCATACGATTAACCCAAAAGTACTGGAGAATCGTGATATTCTTGGACGTTGGAAACTTCAGTCAACATTTCCAGATTGAAGACGTGCTACGGGACTGAATCGAAGCTGAAAATAAAAAATTAAACAGGATACTCCACGAAATACAATACTACAAGCCAGAAACCAATAATCAACCCCGGACAATGAAAAGGAGGCGAGTACCGATGTTAGGATTCATAAGATCCATTTTAGGACCAGTAGTTGGACTTTTAACTTCGGAAGATGGAGAAGACTATATGAACCTAATCGATGAACCACAAGAGAAAAACAAGAACGATAATTAATTATAATTATATACTATAAAATAATTATAATCATATAATATAATATATATATATATATATATATATATATTATATATATAATAATAATACATACATACATACATTGATTAGCAGTTCGAACTCGAAAGTTCATTGCCTCACTACCCGATTCGGGTAGTGTTTCTAGGTGGATATTTACTACCAATGTGGGCCCACCACACCCACGACGGGCCAACAGCACGCAGTATTCCTGAACGGTCACCCATCCAAGTACTAACTGCGCCCAACAATGCTTAACTTCAGTGATCTTGCGAGAACTGGTGTTTTCAGCGTGGTATCGCCGTTGGCATATAATAATAATATAATATATAATATAATAATAATTATATACTATAAAATATAATATAATTATATATATTATATTATTATAATTATAATTATAAACGACAGTGGACCTCGCATGTAGAAGCAAAACTCGGTCACTTATCCAACACTCTATTGCAATTCACGAACATCGTGATCAGCGCCCGAGGAAAGAAAGTATATCCAGCACTAATAACTAATACTCAATTACAGGAAATTATAGCAGAAATACATAGTAAAATAGGCGAGTATAATTTCCCGATTCCTAGTACACACATCAAAGCCGAAGACTTACATCTGATTGGAAAAGCTGACATAGCTTACCACTCTAAAAGATTGATAATATCTATTGATATCCCTCTTTTAGAAAGAGTCGTTTATCAACTATATAATATACATGCATATCCAGTGTACCGAAAATTAATTGGAAACATAACTGGGGCTGCATATATATTACCTAAGGAACCACACATCGCTTTATCATCCGATGAACAGAAGTTTTTCTCAGCAGATCAAGAATATCAGAACAATTGTATAAAAACTATATAGGACACTATTTGTGAAGCAAATCTACCAATATATTTGACTTCAACCAGCTCTCTCTGTGAAATCATAATGTTAATTAAGCCATCCATTGAAGCGTTTCAGAATTGTGACGTAAGGGTTACCCTGAGAGAAGAACAATTTTGGAAACAAACACCTTCCCTTCAAACTTGGTTATGCTCAAAAAAGACACCAGAACTACTCAGTGTTAATTGCCCAGATAAGAAAATTGAAAGATAATATATCTCTGGTTCCGGAATACTTCAACTAGGAAATGGATGCATTGCAAGAACAAAAGAAACAATGCTAACCGGAATAGCTATAAATAAAAACAATGATGAATAAATATATAACCCAAGATTTTCCTTAAATCTGACTGACATCTCTTCTGTCATATCCAACTTTCCAGAATCCATATCAATACTAAACCATGAGTTACAAATACAACCCGACAGAAACTGGAAAGAATTTAAAAATGGAAAACCATTGGAAGAAATCGAAAGACAACTATTAAAATTGGAAGAACACCAACAATACCACCAAAAAAAAATTATACTATAATTGGGTTGTTATTCACAACGGTAACACAGAAATAAAAATCATGTCTCCACTAATAGACAACGCTACATGCAGCAGCTTAAAAAACGAGTCAACCCAGCAGATACGAGCAGCAGTCCGAGTAGCCTAAAAAGAGGTCATTATTCAGCCCCCTCTTCAACCACCCACTTCAACTTTTCATCGAGGACGATGAAAGAATTTAAGGAGGCAGGACAAGGAAAGCCATTGCATTTTTCCAAATTTTTTAAATTTTATTCTGAAATAAAGATTGAACAACTACCAAAAGCTACATGCCTTATTCTCATCAGTTAAAAGAAAAGCTTTAAGCGTGGCTGAAAACATACACCTATTCATCACTAAAAGACTCGCAGCCGCACAGTGGAATAAGCAATAAGTGTTAGCCATGACGTCACAGGCCATGATGGCCGATCCAATGTGCGAAAAATAAACCAAACACAATGAGACTCCTCCCGCACAGCTAATGACACGCCCGCTACAAGATAACAACGCAGCTACAAGATGGCGAGAAAGCGAAGAAGAAGGAGAACTATACTACGACTACACTTAATGAAGTCATCATACCATTATGGTTGACCTACGTATGGAATACAATCCGACTACGATAAGCAGCAGTGGACGGTTGCCGAGGAGAGAACGGAATATGAACACGACGCTCCATATGTAGGAACGTGCCACCTTAGAGTATGTAAGCATAAAAGAACAAAACAACGAAATAAAATTTAGTTTGAAAGAAAAAAGATTATAAAATATGAACAAGTATTATTTGACTAATAGAGTATGTCACACAGTCAATTAATTAAAACTTTTCTATGTTTTATAATTATCATAAGTAGATAAAGTTAAGTTTAAATGAATATTCTGAATTGTTTTGTGATAAAAGGAAAACCTGTCTTTAATATAATAATTCAGAGTATGTATTGACAGAAAAACATGAACCGAAACCTAATATGCATTCGAATAAACCTCATAAAAACATTTTGGCTGAAAATGCCTACATACGATAAAACTAGAACAAATGCGGATTGTAGGTCGGTACGACAGAAATTACGAAACGCTCATGGTAATACCAGTTTGAGACCGTCGCAGCTCACCGATCGCCGTTTAGCTTGCACCGTAATTAAAAAGTTATACGGACAAACAAACAAACATCATACTAACAAAAAGAAGAATAATTTTAACCGGCTAAAACCGTATTAAAAAAAAAAATTTTAAGAAAGGAGTAAGCGCAGGCATCAGGCCATGAACCCGCGATCTCAGGCACATGAGCACAGAACGTAACCAATGAGCTACAACTCCTGTTATTGACTTGACGCAATAGATCCGACGTGTCCAGCCAAGGGAAAATATGGTGCAAACTCAAGCCAAATCGACACAAACAAATATAATATGAATATAATAATAATATGTAAAAAACATAATAAATATAAATAAATGAATAAATATGAATATATAATAAATATAACAAAAACATTGTAAACGAAAAGATTAAAAGCAAGAGAATAATTTAAAATATAAATCTTTTGAAAGATGATTTTCTCAAATAAGAAAATTAAATTAAACAAATGACTAAATTAGACAAAAGTAATAACATAGAACAAAAATGTAAAATAAAATAAAAATAAAATATAATACAAATTTGTATTCTTCGAGACGCGAACCCGCGATCTTCCGCGCACAAGTTCAACGGCTGACCACTGAACGATGAGACTCGATAACCGCTAAGACACAATGGACCCAAATGGTGAGCGAAGTGACATCACAGACCTCGAAACATGTTGATCCCCTCTTATTACAAAAAAAAGGACGAAGAAAGGAAAAGGTGTGAGGTTGGTTTTTGGTTGACTTTTCACCTTTTCTCCCTTTTCTCCAAATTTTTTCTTTTTATGTTATCTTGTCTCTAATGAACCGAAAAGTGAGGTTGCTTTGATATTTTAATTTTGATGTAAATATTTTTCCTGCTTATTTTGTAAAAATTGTTCATGGGGAAATAAAATTCTTGTTAATCTTAAATTTTTAATAGAGACACTAAAATCATGATTTTCCAGACTGAAAGTTTTGCTAAGAATAATTGAAAATTTCTTTAAGTTGAGTTTACATAGTTTTAATTTTATTGAACTATTAGGGTCGTAAAATAATAAAGACTAGGTAGATGACAATAGAACACAAAAAAATTTCAATTTATTTAAAAATAAAAAGAAATTACAATGAAAAAAGACACTCATAATCGAAACGAACAATAATACACACACACGCACGAGATATAAACAAAAAAAAAAACAAAACAAAAAAAGAAAAGGAAAAGAAGACTGAAACTACAAAAGCAAAAGAACCAGGAGGTCGTCTGCTTGACCCTGCGCCCACACCGGTTTCGGAGCTGTAATAAAAAAAATAGACAACATTATATATAGATGTATATATATATATATATATATAATTTGAAAAAAAAAGTTAAACAACCACCGCAGGGTCCCACTAAGCGCAACTGCCATCCGACAAAATGTCAATAGCCCCCAGTAGCACCGCGGTAAATCACACCTATGGCCACGTCTCACAACCGTGAGATGGGTGGTCATAGGCAACGACAAAATCACAACGACAGGCCGGCGAAACCCTCGTGTGTCTTGAGAACACGAAGCGACCCAAGGATGACAGCTTTCTGCATGCATCTCGCAAGTGCCTTGGCAAATTTTTGGCACGCGGGTATTGCTTTAAGGCTACGAACCAGTGATAGTTTCGCACCTCCGAGAGCACCTATCACAAGGACAATTACTTGTACCGAATATTTTGGGTACAGTCGTTGTAGCTTTCTTTTAAGGTCTTGATACCTCTCCTCTTTTTCTTTCTCCTTTGCCGTGATGTTGTATTCGGACGGAGCCGAGAATTCGATCACGAATATAGTTCGTTTCTCGAAGTCTTGGAGAACAATGGCAGGCCTCGAGTGCGCAACGGAGACTGCTGCCCGAAAATCGTAGTTCCAGAAAATTTGGCACTTCTCGTTTCGGACAATCGACTCTATCTCTTTTGGAGCGTTCGGCAGGGCAGGGTCGCGGCCAACACCGTAAGAGCGAAAAAGATGGTAATAAAGCACTCTTAGGGCCGCATTATGTCTATAGATATACGTCGTTCCCGCGTGGGTCGGACACCCTGATAGTATGTGTTCTAGGTACTCAGCGTGTGCATGACACGCTCTGCACCTATCACTGGGAACTTCTTGACATAAAATGCGCTCACGGTATGCTAAGATGGAAACGACACCGTCCTGGCATGCGAAAATAAAACCCTCTGTACCTGAATTAAGCCCTGATGATTTGAGGAAAGCAAAAGCTTGCTCCTTCGACAAGGACTGTTTTTCTACATTTCTGTGAAAGTTTCCGTGTATTTTCTTGTCGAGTAGCTCTTGGTGAAAATTTGCAACCTCTGCTTTCTTCACTTTGGTTTTTAGAAGTGGAGCATCTAGATGAAGTAATGCACTTTCCTCACTTCTGATGTTAAAATTCAGGCCAAGTGTCTCGGCCGCTTGCTCCGCGGCTTTGTAAAGGAACACTCCTTCGCCATTCATCTTGTGGTTCCTGACCATCTTCAGGAGAGGATCTCTGCCATTCGCAACGATGTAAGCTGTACTTAGAACAATCCGGTTATGAAGACACTGGAGATTCAGAAGTCCGCGTCCACCTTGAAGGTGTTCGCACAAGAAAATCCGTTGCAGTGTGCTGGTAAAGTCTCACGAACGTGCCGTCCGCGCACGAACACATAACGCCAACCAATCCCGTGCAACCTGCCGTGCTGCTACGGTCCGTGGCAGCACTTACTGAAGTGAGTTGCGTACTAGTTTAAGTAGCGAGGTACTTGCGTGCGTCACCGCTCGGAAGGCAGCAGCACGACAGGTTGCACGTGATTGCTTGGCGTTATGAGTTTGTGCGCGGACGGCACGTCCGTGAGACGTCTCCAGCGCACTGCAAAGGATTTTCTTGTGCGAACACCTTGACGGCGTGAAATATATAATCGCGGAACTGACGAATTGATATGCAAGCTTTTATGCATATGCATGACCTTACGTGTAATGACATGAAGGGCCTTAAGCTCGTTCTTCGTCAATTGAACTACCCGAAACGAGTAGAGTAGAACCGGGACGGCCAGCATGTTAGTCGCGGATACTTTGTTCAACGCCGACAGATTGGAAGACCAAATCTGTCGAAGAAGATGCTTGTATCTGCTTCGGAGAGACTCCTTCACTGATGTTACGTCCTGAATGCGGTTTTGAGGCACGCCCAGGTATGTATAGGTCTCTCCAGCATTAAGATGTCTGATAACACTTATATCCACAAGCTCAGGGTCCTTGGGAACGCCAGTAATCTTTCCTTCCTTCAGATACATTTTGGCACACTTGTCCAAGCCAAAGTCCATCCCAATCTCTCCTGTGTAGTTCTTGACAATATTTATAGCAGTTTGAAGTTTGCTTCTACCAGAGGCATAAATCTTCAGGTCATCCATATAAAATACATGAGTGACCTTATGCTCGCGCTGATTAGTGTTGCCACAGAGGTATCCAGGAGAATTTCGTAGTGCGAGAGATAGAGGCAAAAGTGTGATGCAAAAAAGAAAAGGGCTCATGGTATCACCTTGAAAGACGCCTCTCTGGAAGGTGACGTTGTTCGTTGTCACACGATAATTTCTAGATGAGATAGTAAATCTAGTTTTCCAAAGAGGCATCAATCTCTCTATGCATCTCACTATGTGTGGATGTACCTTCAAGCTTTCCAACAGACAGATGATAAGTCTATGAGAGGTTGAATCGAAAGCTTTCCGGTAGTCAATCCAGGCCATTGACAGGACGCGCTGATGGGCTGCAGCGTCTTTACAGACACACCTGTCAATTAGCAGATTCTCTCGACAGCCTGCTACACCTTTTTTCGAGCCACGTTGTTCGTACATCTCTCGCCATACAGGCTCAATTCGTCTAACAATCCTGTTGTTGAGGACAGCTGTAATGATCTTATACAGCGTGTTCAAACAAGTTATTGGCCTGTAATTCTCTGGGTTGGACAAGTTGCCTTTTTTTGACAGGAGTCTAGTGCGTCCTAACACCAGCCACTGCGGAATGGGCGTCTCCGACTTTAAATATGAGGTGAATATGCGGGCCAAATATTGGTGTGTAAAAGTAAACTTCTTCCACCAAAAGTTCTTGATACAATCTGGTCCAGCAGTGGAAAAGTTCTTCGTGCCTTTAACTGCTTTTTTCACCTCTTCGGCAGTGATTGATGGACATTCCTCCTCAGATTTTATGAGGTTGTCGCAAAACTCCTTAAAGCGGATGTTATTTTCAGTATCTTCTTTCAACTCTAGTGTTTCCGGGATCTTGTACACCTCTCTCCAAAAAGTCTCTACCTCCTTGGGCTTGGGTGGGTTTTTTACAGAAACAGGTAGATCGCTGAAGAGGCGCGATGGGTCAGCGAGAAACTGTTGATTCTCCCTGATCCATCTCTCCCTCTTCTGTATTCTCCTCCTTGCGTCAAATAACAGCCGTATTTTGTCAACAATATGCTGCTTGATTGTCAGTAGCTTTGACTTGTTTAGTGTGTGATTCAAGATCCTTAGTTCTTGGGCGAACTTTCGAACCAGTTCCTTAAACGGTCTACCAGATGTTATGTAGTCAATCACACATTGAACACGGGACGCATTCTGTCTTGCCCATCCAATCTTCTTGTCTCAATGTCGCTTCCTCATCGTCGTCTGCAGCTTCATAAAGCAGCGGTTGGGGAAGCGCTCCGCGAACATATCCATTTTTCCGGAGGTAGTGGGCTTGATTTCGCAAAGACTGATGCGAAACGTGCTGAAGCTCTGGGTGTTTCTGGCACCACAGAGTGTGCATACGCGCCATAAAGCCTCTGCGAACACGGATAATGCTGGCATCGTAGCAGTCTAGCACGTCATCCCTGAGTCGATCCGTCCACTCAATGTGGGCGTTTCGCTGGTTCGTCGTCGTGTTTCCATCTAAATTATTTTCAGCACCCCGAACTCTAGGCTGATCGGCATTGTTTGCCGACCCATTGTCGGATGCTCTGCGCGTTCGATTGTCTTGAACCGCATCTACAAAATTTTGGTGTTTTGGTGGTTTCATTATTGTTCCCACGAGCAGCTAGGGAAAGGGTTAGTCCGTCTTTGTAGAGCCCCGCGTGCAAGGATAAGGCTGCATACTCTGAGAGGTCGCCCGGTATCCCAGAGTCACCGTTTGAGACACCTAACCCAGGTTCCATTCAGCTTTCGGCACGCTTGTTACGCCCTCACTTACGAGTTATTCCTTCGGGACCATCCCTGGACAATTGTCCGCGACTGCTTACTAATTATTGTACCATATTCAGCAGAAACCCTTGGTACAGGAACCCTCTATCCGCAACCCGAGGACGCGTTCGGTGGCTTTGTCATAGGCCCTTCGGTTCTATTCCAAAGGAATCGAAACCGAAATATATATATATTTAAAAGTTTGTCATAAGGACAACCGCAGGATTTCGCCGGAAGCGGGTGCTAATCTGAAAAATTGCACCCGCTGCCAGCGAAATCACGGTAAAATTTCAGCTGTAACCACGTCTCACGACCGTGAGATAGGTGGTTACAGTCTGCGACGAACTCAATACGATGATCCGGCAAAAGTCTCGTGCACCCTGAGGACACGGAGTGATCCAAGGAAGACTGCCTTCTGCATTTTCCCCGCAAGTGTCTCAGCATTTTGTTGACATGCAGGGATGCTTTTCAGGCTATTAACCAGTGAAACCTTGGCACTTCCAAAAGCGCTGATGATCAAGACGATTAGCTTAACAGAATATTCCGGGTATAACCGTCGCAACTCCCTTATAAGGTCTTTATACCTTTCTTTGTTTTCTTTCTCCTTGGATGTCACGTTTTTGTCAACTGGTGCCGAAAATTCGCTAACGAACATGGTTCATTTCTCGGAGTCAAGAAGAACTATGTCAGGCCTCGAGGGCGCAACAGAAACAATTGTCGAGAATATGAAGTTCCAGTATATGCGGCACTTCTCATTTTCGACAATTGACTATTTCTCTAGGAGCGTTTAGCGGAGAGGTATTTGAGCTAATGAGTTGGACAACTGGATAGTATGTGTCCTAGATGCTCGGGGTGTGCATGACACGCTCTGCAGCTATCATCGGGAATGTCTTGGATCAAAATGTGGCGACGGTATGCTAGAGTGGAAATGAAACCGTCTTGACATGCCAAAATGAAGCCCTCCGTACCCGACTTCAATCCGGGTGATCTAAGGAAAGCAAACGTTAGCTCATACGACATCGACTGATCTTCCACACTTCTGTGGAAGATGCCGTGCATCTTCTTGTCGAGAAGCTGTTCGTGGAAGTTTTTCTCCTGTGCTTTCTTAATCCGGGCCTTCAGGAGTGTGTATTCAAGATGGATAAGATTTGATGCATTTTGCTCACCCCTAATATTGAAGTCCGACTGTTTCAGCAGCCTCCTCCGCTGCTTTGTACAGAAATGCCCCTTTGCCCACTTCTTCGTGTTTCCTGACCATTTTAAGAAGAGGGTCTTGTCCATTTGCAACTATATGCGCTGTACCCAGAATAATTCTGTTGTGAAGACATTCAAGATCCAGTATTCCGCGACCACCTAGGCGGCGTGAAATGTAATGTCGCGGAACAGAAGACTTAAGGTGCATGCTCTTGTTCATGTGCAAAACCTTTCGCGTCCCGATATCAAGGGATCTGAGCTCGTCCTTCGTCCATGGAACCACTCCAAATGAATAGAGTACTACCAGGACGGCAAGCATGTTCGTTGCAGATACTTTGTTTCTCGCCGACAGTTCGGAAGACCAAATCTACCGGATTAGACGTTTGTATCTGCATCGGAGAGTATCCTTTATAGATGTCACGTCCTGAATGCGGCTCTGTGACACGCCCAGGTATGTATAGGTCTCTCCAGCGCAAAGGTGTCGTATAGCGCTTCTGTCAATGAGCTCAGGATCTTCGGGGATGCCATTAAGTTTTCCTTTCTTCGAATTAACCTTAGCGCATTTCTGTAACCCGAATTCCATTCCAATCTCTTGAGTGTACTCTTTGACAATTTTCAGAGCAGATGTAGTTTCTCGTGATTCCTAGCATAGATCTTAAGATCATCCATGTAAAATACATGAGTGACCTTATGCTTTCGGTTTCCAGGTTTGCCCCAGAGATACCCTTCGGAATGGCGAAGTGCGAGAGATAGTGGCAACAATGTGAGGCAAAAGAGGAGAGGGCTCATGGTGTCGCCCTGAAACACACCTGTCTGAAAGTTGATACTGTTAGTGATCACACGATGTTTTCCAGATGAGACAGTAAATCTGGTTTTCGAAAGCGGCATTAATGTCTCTATGCACCTCACGATGTGTGAATGAACCTCTAGGCTTTCCAACAGACAGATGATAAGTCTATGGAAGGTTGAATCGAAAGCTTTCCGGTAATCAATCCAGGCCATCGATAGGAATCGCTGATAGGATGCTGCGTCTTTACAGACACATCTATCGATGAGCAAATTCTCCCGACATCCTGCTACGCCTTTCTTTGAGCCACGTTTTTCATACATCTCTCGCCACACAGGTCCAATTGTCCGAAGAATCCTATCATTTAGGATAGCTGTGAAGATCTCATACAGTGTGTTCAGACAAGTTATTTGCCTGTAATTCTTAGGGTCAGCTAAGGTGCCCGTCTTCGGCAGGAGCACTGTGCGCCCTTCCATCAACCACCCCGGAATAGGCTCTTCCGATTTTAGATATGAGGTGAAAATTCTGGCCAGATGCTGGTGGGTTGAAGGAAACTTCTTCCACCAGAAGGTCTTGATACCATCTGGACCCGGAGCGGAATAGTTCTTCATGCCTCTTAATACGTTTTTCACCTCCTCGGTAGTGATAGGTGGGCATTCCTTCTCAGCTGTTATGAGGGCATTGCACAGCTCCTTGAAGCTATTTATGTTCTTTGAGCCTTCTTCAAGTGGATGTTGGACCTCGTAGACTTCTCTCCAAAATGCTTTGACCTCCTCTGGTTTGGGCGGATGGTCGACAGTAACTGGAGGGTCTTGGAAGAGTCGAGATGGGTCAGACAAAAACTGTTGATTTTCTTTGACCAACCTCTCTCTCCGCTCTAGACTTCTCCTAGCGTTAGATAGTACTCGTATTCTGTCAACAATATGCTGCCTGATGGTCAGTAGCTTTGACTTGGTGATTGTGTGGTAACGGATCCTCAGTTCGCGCGCGAACTGTCGAACCTTGGCAGTGAAAGTCCTGCCAGAGGCTATGTAGTCAATCACACACTGAATGCGGGACGCGTACTGTCTTGCCCAGTCTATCTTTGTGCTAAGTTGATGCATTCGTCTTTTGGTCTTATGATCAACCGTTGGTTTTGTTTTAAGGGTTGCATCTGCCAAAGTTCTCGCTGCATTGTACACACCAAAATTGACAATCTAGAGGTCGGATTCATCGGAAAAATCTCCACGAAGCTCATCATCTAGTTCAGTCAGATCTTTGGGCTTGGGAGAAACCTGAATGTTGATGTTTCTCCGGATCTTGAAGCATCGTTCTTCCTCTATTGGATGCCTGTTCGAGGTTGGTCTCAGTGTCGCCTCTCTTTCTCTGTTGCCGGCTTATTCTGGCTGCGGTTGTGTAGGCGCTCCGCTTATATAACTCCTTTTCCGGAGGTCCTCGGCACGGTTTCGCGAACATTTTTGCGAAAAATCCGAGAACTCTGGGTGTTTCTCGCACCACAGAGCATGCAGTCGCGCCATGTAACCTTTTCCTACAGGGGCCACACTGGTATCATAGCACTCCAGCAGGTCGTCCCTGAGTCGATCCGTCTACTCAAAAGTAATGAGATTCTGCCGGTCAATCGCATTGACTCCGTCTTGATTGGCTCCCCCAACTCTATGGTAGTCGGCATTGTTGTCCGACCCATTGTCGGGAGCCCTGCGCGTTTGATTGTTTTGGACCGCACTTCCTACAACTATGTTTGGTGTTGTCTTTGTTGTTCCCACGAGCAGCTAGGGAAAAGGGTTAGTCCATCCTTGTAGAGCCCCGCGTGCAAGGATAAGGCTGATACTCTAAGAGGTCGCCCGGTATCCCAGGATCACCGTTTGAGACACCTCACCCAGGTGCCATTCAGCTTTTGGCACGGTTGTTACGCCTTCGCTTAGGAGTTATTCCTTCGGGAGCATCCCTGGACAATTGTCCGCGACTGCTTATTAATTACTGTAACCATATTCAGCAGAAACCCTTGGTACTGGAACCCTCTATCCGCAACCCGAGGACGCGATCGGTGGCTTTGTCATAGGCCCTTCGGTTCGATTCTCAAGGAATCAAAACCGAATATATATATATATATATATATATATATATATATAAATATATATATATATATATAATGAGAAGTGCTGCATATACTGGAACT